>JAMKCH010085704.1:0-125181 GCA_023653785.1 Ophioderma brevispina | reverse complement strand
CAACTATACTTGGAAACACTGCTAATAACTTGGAGCACGATGTTGTGATACTCTGGCCCATCTTCTCTCACCAGGGCTTTATATAGCCCTCAAACAATTCTAGAAGGATCAAGTCCTCTCTATATGAGTCAGGTGCTAAATATAGTCCATTCTTCATAGTCGGTGATTCCTCTACCATTCCACATGTATGCATAGATTTGGGATCTCACAGCAGCTACTCACGACTTTGTAATTATGCAAGGCAGTTTGCCTCCTATGATTCAGAGAAGTTCCGTGGAGCCCATTCTAATGAAATCACTAAGGTTTCAGGTACATTCCAAGTGTCCCGCTTTTCTGAGCTCTTCTGAGATATTCTGTTTCATTCTATTTACTTTACACACACCAGTTATGCACCCAAAACTCAGGTATATTTGTATTACATTAGTGTATTAATTTACATATTTAATTGGCTAATTATTACTTAATCTTATCTCACAGTGAAATAAGTCATTGCTAATTCTTGGGGCTGTAACAGTACGAGACTGCAGTAGTAAATGCACGTAGCCGTTCCACAAATTAACCGTTTGGAATCCCCAGGCCCAAATCGAGCAGAGCGTGTCCTACCCACCCCCCCCCCCGGTTTTGACTCCTTGATCAACTGAGGGCGCAAGTCCCCTCTGTGCAACAGCCCTTCATTGCAAATTGGTGTAGTATTTTAATATCTAAATTTTATTAATTCCTTGCAGTAAAATTTGGTTCATAACCGTAAAGTTACGTCGTGATGCTGTTTGTCTGTAGGTCTGTATATCTGTTCGCACTTGGTAATAATGTGGTTTATTCATTTGAATAAACCAACTTTTTAAAAATTGAGATTTTTACACGGAAGCATTGGTAACTGGCTTGTAACTATACCTGTGCATGGTTAAGCTCAAATGTCTGTGTCTCACAAACGAAGGAATTTTTGTATAGAATTTATTATCTGGGATCCCGATATACTTCAACGGCTGCTGGAAACTGCCTGTCCAATGTGAAATCGCCGGAAAATAGCGCCATGACGGGTCCTTTACGCCCCCCCTTTTTTCATCCATTAGTTGTTTAATTGGGTCAGGCAGTCAAGTTTTAAAGTTATTTTCTCGAGGTTGCACTATTCATCATTGACGGGACATAAACGTAGCTTTCCATCTCTGCCGTTAAGTCCAATCGGGGATCCCAATCTATTACAAATCGCTTATTTTATATAAATACACATTTTTTAGCGTGCTCGTTCGCAGGTATAGTTTACTATACAATTACCAAACGTAACTGTGACAAAATATCAAATTTTGAAAAATTGGGGGCGTCTCTTCAAAAAAGTGCCATTATTGCTTTAAGCTCTTGGCAATGAGTGTACACAAAAAATCTCCCATTGTTGTGAAATTTGAGGGTGCCCTTTCCCACAAAATTTCTAAATGTCTCTTAAAGATTTTGTTTTATTCTAGGTGTTAAAAAGTGGTAAAAAATAAATATATTAATATACAGTGTTTTATATCTTTACACCTCAAAAAGCAGCGTTGATAGACAAGCGCGTGAATCATTTTTTCCCTAAAATTATTAAAAGCTATACTCTAAGTTTTAACATTAATAGTAACCTAAGCTACTATCAAGTCGATTACAGTAAAAATGTAAACAAAATAAGGATTTCGACATTTACCCGAAATGTACATTAAAATCATCAATTAACTCTTTAGAAATACTAACAACCATAAAAGAGCAAATAAATCATTAACGACTCATACTGCCCTTTACCTTTTTAGAGTATTTAACCCTCTTGTATAGCGTATACAAACAAAGAAAGACAACTTGAAAATGAAATATTACCGGATTTGGAAGTATTTGTAAACAGTAAAATAAGAGCCACGCGTGTGCCTATTCTATCACAAACAATAAAATTACCAGCAATACATGTCACAGGAATGTTTTTGTTATTAGTCATTGAGAATTTGCGCTTTCCCCCTTTTTGTATTTCAAGGCCTCGAAAAAAAAGAAGATATGTTATGCGAACGGACGGACGCGAGAAGTAGGATCGGTCAATCAGTTGTTTTTGTCGGGGTCGCCTTAGCCACCCGAATATAGAAATCACTGCCCTCAAAATGGCGAAGGAGTCTATTTCTATCTGAAGGTATTTTTTCTTTTATGAAAATGATCTACGTACTACTATTAATTTTGGAGTTTAGTGTTGGGTGTGTAAAGCGATGCAATTTCAGACAAAGAAAAAAAATCATTGCATATTTTAAATGGTCTTAAAAGCATTTCTTTGATTTTAGTCTCTGCCAAGACTGGCTGGGAAATAGGGAGATTGGTTAAATCGTTGCAGGGATAGATAAAGGTTGAGTCACGAATAGGAGAATTATAAGTAGAAAATCGATCAGGACACTAAGTAATCCCTACGGTGGAAAAAGGAGGTCTATGAAAGGGTGAACGGCAAATAATTGGAGTGATGCATTGTCTCCCTAAATGTTCAGTTAAAGGGGTCAGTTCAGGATTGTAATTTTTAAAAATTTGTTCTTTAATTTCTATTAATATTGAACAGAAAAGGCAAGGTGTTCACATCCCGACAGAATTTCTAGTGTATCTGCATGTTTTGCGACACAATTCAAAGTCATTCAGACCGGGATTTAGGCATTGTACTTAGGCTTGTAGTAAGATATTGTCTGGCACGTGAAAGATGGATTAGCCGGGATTTAGCACAATACAATAGCATTGCTGTGAGCTGAGACAACATGCTTTTCAATTTGGTAAAGCTGGCAGTAATGTCCAGCATCCTTGTTCCAGGGTCCAGAATGCCCACACTGCCACCATCCCCCCGGAACTCTTCCGGTTTTTACCGTTTTTGCAGAAATGAAAACATCCAAATTGTTTCAAACTCGTGGAAGTGATTTCAGTAGGTCCTTTTCATTATGTCAATTTTTTTTTTCATGCCATTATGTCCCCTTTAAGCAATTTTAATGTTTATACAATTTATGGACTTGAAAATGACAAAAACCTATTGGCGATTGCACAATTCATTAGAATTTTTTTGGTGTTATGTTTTTGTGTTTTCTGCATACTCTTTCATATTTAATTGACCCTAATTAGATGAGTTGCTAATTTCTTGGCTAGTTTTATTGGCTCACACAATTTTTTCCCAGTTTTTTACCACTTAGCTTTACAAGCCGAACCCTGGAATTTTTGTGATTTTTTTTGTTATAATCAAAAGCTTTTTCAGAGGCCCAAGCCCTGTCATTTCTGGAAGATTGCTGTTGTCTTTATAAAATTCCTTGAATAGTACTATAAATTTTGGAACAGTAAGTCAATATATGATCCATGCAAGGACGCTAATCACCCCCCCCCCCCAAATCATCATCATCATATCATTCGCTGCGGAGCAGGCGACTACAAGTTTTCTCCAAGCACTGCGACATTTGCCAATGCATGATGTTTTGGCTTGGCTTTTAAATAATGGTCAACGTCCCCAAGGAGGGGGTTTCTGGATTTAGGATACATAGCTTTCCTCTGACGCCAGTTCTCCTCTTGCATAGCTTGGTTCAAATACAATTTAAATCATCCTTTTCTTATCAAACTGTATTTAATATATATTTTACATTCATGACTATTTTGTACATAATAAAGTGTTTTAGAAGAAAATGGTGAACATTACCATTTTTTTTTTAGTTTTGCCACTTTTAGTGGCAAAAACTAAAACTGGCAAAAAGGTGTTTTTTGCAAGTGGAAAAAACCATGGTTAAAAACCGCGGTTTTTTTTCATTCGTGGCAAAAACCTGTCAACCCTGTGATCCGCAGTCTGTGATCTAGAGCCACATTGGCAGGTGAGATGGTCGCATCCCCCACGTACATATTACTGTTTGAAATGACCAACCTGTGCGAATCCTTTCAAGGTGACCATTCCTTACGTGGAAGGTGTTCTACCAGGTGGGATTTCTGTCATAGGTGTGCTAGTGAATTGGCCTGGTCTTGGAGTATCTACCAGGCAGTGTTCCATGACTGCATCTGAATGGGATATCCTAGGCAGCGTGCCGACGAAATGTCGACGAAGCGCAGTCTATGAATGCTGGCAGAGGCCGCTCTCATTGAGATTGAATGTCTACAGTAAGTATTTCTACTCATTCCAGCTTCTATCCGATTAAGAAGAGCAAGATTCGTCGCGTACCATATTTTCGAGATGTGTTTGAAGTAGTCGCTGATATACATGTTAAACAGCATGGGAGCCAACAACTGATCCCTTTGGGACTCCGTTCCTCAGACACGCGTCGTTGCTTTCCCATCACTGTTCTTGAGGACAAAGCGGCGATTTGCGGGCTGTGATTGAGCATGTTATCCGTTATGGCCCTGAAAAGCTTGAGTGTCATACCCTGATGCAACACGAGCCTGCTGCGTAAGATCCACCAAGATGACGCCTGGCTTACGACGCTTTTCACGTCTCTCCGCAATAACTTTGTGCGAAATCCTGCTTGTTCTAAAAAAAATCATAGGCAGATGGGATTCGACGACTGGATCCAGCCCGGACACTTCAGCCTCTCAAGGAGGTTGAAGGAACGCACAGTAGTGAAATTTGGCGTAGTGCATTGGGTTATCAGCAGCCTTGTTGGTTTGGGGAGTACGATGATGGTACCCTCCTCCAGATTCTTGGTAAATCCTGTTAACCCTTTTCAATGGCTATGTTCTTGTCCATGAATTTTCTGTCCAGTATTCCCATTACACGGGTGTCCATGTGTGTGTGCTTGGTATCCTAATGGGGGTCCACGTATTGGGTCAGATCAGATCAGGAAGGGTTACTTATTAGTCCGTACTTTAAAAGCCCTTGAGTCATGGGAGCAGTACCTTGCCTGTGGTGGAGAAGTAGAAAATCGTCTGTGTCTACCTGTCATTAACTGCTCGCCAGTGAAACCAATTTCTACAATACCAATAACTCCTCAGTCTTCCATAACATCAATTCTCAAGTATTCTCTGATCATGACTAGAGGCCAGCGCCGGCCTTTTTTAAGGTCTGCGGACCTATATCTTCATCTGCAGTGGGGAGTTTTTATAATGCAAAAGTAACATCACTGCTGAATGTGTAACAATCTCCAATGCGATATCCTACGTCTGCAGGAAAACCACCATACAGAGGACTGATTAGTCCTCGCCCAACCATATATACCATGAATGGTAATTGCCATCGAGAGACCACATCGGCAGTATGGAAGTGCTTATGATGCAATGTGGAAAGAAAAAAAAGCAACGTTGTAGAAGCAACCTCAATGTCTGCTGATAACAGCATCCCAAAGGTCGTCACCACTGACTCCTCGTCATAGGTACAGTCTACAAACCTCCATCGGCAGATTCCAAGCACCCTCAAATCAATTGGGATGCACCAAAACCATCATTTCTTCATTAGCAAATTTCAACAGCCATATACCCAATGGAGCTACAATGAAACCAAAAAGACGGACAAGTATGAAGACTGGTTAGACAGTCAAACTCTACATCCTCCTTTCACGACCCTAGCTGCCGCCAAGTTTATAGTGCCCGTTGGAAGACATTTTACAACCCTGATCTAGCTATATTGCAAAAACATCTTTAACCGTGTAGCCCGATGGCACTAACTCAATATCGACCAATCGGAATCCAAGCCAACGCTGTGCAATAAGACCAAACAAAGTGCATGAAGCGGCGCTTAACTAGAGAAAACACACTGGCAAGGATTCGCTGTGGGAAGGATCAGATAGTTGAAGAAGATGCCTCCAAAACCCCATAATATGACAAATTGCTCAACTGGTGAACAAGAGTGCCCGGAGGTCCATATCCAGATGCTGTAGGCCAAATACCAGGCCTTTCCAAGGAAGTGCAAAGGAATATCAAGAGTATGTTGAACTCTCCCACGAAAAGATCAAAACAGGGCACACTTTAATTGAATCCACCCGATTTGAACCATAACAGCAAGAAAGCATGTCTACCATCCGAAAGCTCGATGAAATCCAACCGAACCTCCACAGCCATGAAAGTGTTACATCACAGAAGCCCAGAAGATCAAACTAGCTGCCAAGCATCTAATGTGAAGCACCCATGTCCGGACAGAGTGCACTTGATAAACCGCCTTAAATCCAGAGAGAGTCTCTAAAGCAAAGTCCAACCCCTTAAAACAGCTGTCTAGGCGGTTTAAGGAGTCGCCTTGTGGAAAGAAAGACTTGCTATCAACCAAGCGAAATCTATTGTTATGAACAGTGTGAACCTGCAGCATCTCCTTACCAATGACTTATGGATACTCAAAGAAGACGCATTTCACCTGGAGCTTACTCCTCATGGGCTGATGGCGATGTCTCAACAGATTGAGAACCATCTGGGTCAATCAAGATTTCCTTGCAGAAGTGGGGGCTACCTGAAGTAGATCAGGACACCACTTAGCTGTGATTGTGAAACATGCAACCAACAATGGAACATCTCTTGGTCTGCCCAGGCCTGGAACAACAATGAACAAGGACCATGCAGAATTCAGCGAAGCAGTCAGACATTGTGACCCACCTCTGACTGGATCATATTTGAGAACCACAGTGTGAGTGATTGTCTCATATTTCCATGGCCCCTATTTGCATTGTGAAAGCTGTAGGTCTGCATGGTACCAGTTTGTGTCAATGTATCCCATTGGTTGGGACAGGTTGAAGCCTCACTGGACAAACTTCACCATGGAATCACTTCTATAGCAAGTTTATAGCTAAAATATTGCTTCCAATGTCATATTATACAGTTGTGGTAAATAATGACATTGCATGTATGTCCATTTTGACACTGATAGTAAAGAACTAGTCATTAAGCAAATGAATATTTCATATATGGTAAACGGGCACAACTTTTATACAGCAGTGGCAGATATTACTACACAATAGTGATTCGGTCTTAGCATTGGACAAGAAGTTCTCTTTTGAAAGGGCAATCATGATGATTGTAGCTTGGTATCCCACGCAGTTTATACACCCAAATACTACCAGGAGTACCATAAAATGTAACGTGAAAATAATTGCCTTGTGTTTGGTGCACGAGTATGGTTGATGCCTGACATAGCATTGTTTGATAAATTCCTGCATACTAATTTTGACATTGATATTACTTTATAAATAAAGCTGTTGCAATGCAATAGTGAAGGAATACACATTCAAATTTAAATTTGTGGTACATAGCTCCATTTTCTGTTTCATTTCACATAAAAAGTAGCATGAACATAATTGCCTTGTGTTTCACAATTAAAGGTTGATGCATGAGTATGGTTGATGCCTGACATAGTCTGTGGTCATATAATCCTCTAACAAGAGGGGTTTCCTTTGATCTGATGTATTTACACTAATATATAAAGTACTAACATGCTCGGTAAGCGATGGTTGTCTTTTTAAAAGACTATTCTCGTTTAATCTTTAGCGTTGTCGAAGACATTCACATTGGTTTTCCCCATCGACCGCAGGAAAGGGATTACGAATACGATGTATAGAATGATCTATCAAGTTGTCAAAGGACACAGTTTACCATTAACAAATCACAAAGACACAATTTCTGACACAAACACTAAAACAAACTAACAAGAACGGCTATGCCCAACTCTCAACCATTCGCATTCATTCCATTGTAAACCAAATTCCGCCCACATCTATTCACACCACGACGCTACACTAGTACAATAACTCCACACGCAAATTTAAAACACAATCACTCATGCCACAATTAACGACAGAAAGTGTCACGACATATCTTAACATGATATAGATGAATAAAAATAATATAATAATGGCTACTTATCAACACTCAAATCAAGGAACATTTTTTAAACAATCCCACAACTCATTGAATGTTATACTTTCAATTTTTATCTTGGCCATGTTGAAAAAAAATAATTCTTTTGAGAACTGGATACTTAAAGACGATACACGGATTACTATACTTTACCTCTATTTGAGACTCAATACCTTGAATTAGTCAAAGAAAAAAAAATTGTCCTCTCCATCATTTTGTTCATTTTACAAAAATACCAAAACGATTGCTGATCAATATTCTTTATTTGTTTGGCCACTTTGCCCCCTCTTTTTTTTCTGACAATTTAAAAATATTTCCGAAAATTTGGCTCATCGTATAGGTTATGTGGCAAAGTTGACTCCACATAGTATTGGCCATGGGACTCAAGGAAAATGGTTAATTTTTGTTACATACTTCGCAGAAGTAAACCCTTTTCCACTACTACTAATAATAAATATTATAATACCATTTATTGGTTATGGCAGTTGGAAAGGTTGCACTTGTTCAGAAAATGAATAAATGCCATCTCAATCCTTCTGAATATCAGTGCTCAAGGGACATACACTATGCTACAATGTGAAAAACTTCAATAAGGGCTTTATTGATAAGTAAATCCAGTGTAATTCACGACAAAACACTCAGATTCCCTTTGGTTTATTTGGACCAGCAGACCCATTGTTACTTGTCCTGCAGTTGAATGGATGTTCAGGTGTTTAATACTCCTCAATATCCACACCCCGTTTAGGGTAGACGTTTCCCATATAAGTCTCAGTACGCAAATGCGGTATTGGCATTTGATTCCGTCATGCTCTGTATGATGTTGTGTCAGTAGCAACAGGACGTATGAGATGATGATGATTTTAACCTTTGTAATGCGCCTTTTCCGAAAGTTCAAGCGCGTAACAAGACAGAGACTTCACCTACTGACGCAGCAGCTACTCAGCGACATTGACGAAACACACACAATGGGAACACAGAAGAGCTTTTCATGGTTCATTGCTCATATCAAATGACCATGAGGAGAGTGGCAATTCTGGTTTTAATCAATAGCTCCTCTACAATTAAATTCAGAACTGATACCAAGATTACATCCCGCGTAACCGCTACCGAGAGTGAACCGGGAACCATTGGGTCCAGAGGCAAGCTCTCTACCACTAGACCACGCCACTCCACGGAACAATGGCATACCGCATTTTGTATCCTTGGGACTTTTATATTAAACGTCTACCCATTTTGGGTTGAGCTGGCCTCGTTTCGCGGATTAAAATTAAACTTTGAAGTTCTACTGTGAAGTTCATAATTTTGAACTGTATATTTCATATTTTGATTGAAAAAGAAATAATGTGAACAAACTCATGGTGGATAGTGTTTCTTGGTAAGCTGTGACCTAACATCTTTGCGCAGAACCAAGATCCATACTTATTGCTGGACCTCATTTCCTTCTAATTCAATTTAGCATCATGTATTAAAAAATACAAAAGAAGGGGGTCGAGCGACCTATGCTAACACACGGTAAATTGAAATAGAAATGGGGTTACCGCTGCAAGTTATCTTGTAAGTTTAGTTTTGTTTCTGCACAAAGATGTTAGTCACAGTCTGCCAAACCACTTTCTTGCATGATTTTTTGTTCATCATCGTTTCTTTTTGAACAAAATGATGAATATTGGTCAAAGTTTTATTGAACTCCAGTAGAAGCCTAAGGTTTATTTATTCGTGAAAGAGGACAAGCATCTTTTGCTTGCGTCATGAAAAATAGCTCAATCTTTCCGTTGATGACACCTGAATCTTTTTTCACCTGTATGGGTATACAATGGCTCTGGTACTTCCAGATAAAAGGTACTTTGAAGTGCTTTATTCCTCTGCATACCGACGGATTTACTTGGAGTTCACCAGTGCTCTTATTTGCACGAGTCATGCAGCATGATGTATACATCTACTGGTCACTGATATTTAGGAAATGACGCAGAAATATACTTCGCCGATATGCGTAACCATATATCCTTATGCAAGCATCTTTCCCTCTTTGATCCCATAGACGGCCGGCAAAGGCCCAAAATATGACGTTTGACGGCGTTGTTTGTTACAAGGTCCAACCTAGTGGATTCATACCACCGTGGGATGTACATCAACTGTATGGGGTGTTGGCCTATATATTTTTTATTTGAGGGTAAAAAATTGCCAAAAAAGTGTCAAATTGTCCCAAAATAGTTAATATTGAATGCATTCCGTTCTTCAAATAATCTATCCGAACATTTCCTATTTACCTTCAAAGGAGTCATATTTAAGTGAATATAATGGAAGTCTTTCCAATTTAATAAATTTTGGGGTCGAAATGGCAAAAAAGGTCAAAATTGTCCAACAATAGGTAATACGGTCAAATTGCATTCCTTTCTTAAAATAATCGATCAGAACATGTCCATTTACCTTCAATGGAGTCTACTTAATGAATATAATGGAAGCCATTCTAATTTATAAATTTTGGGGTCCAAAATAGCCAAAAACAGTGTCAAGATGTCCAAAAATAGGTAACTCAGCGAAATACATGTATTTCTTAAAATATTGATTAGAACATTGTCCTTCACCTTAAAAGGAGTCATTATGTAAGTGGATTAAAATGGAAGCCATTCCAAATTTATAGATTTTGGGGGGTAAAATTTGCCAAAAATGGAAGCACTCATGTACAAACCTTCGTTCTCAAAATTTTCAAGGAAACTTTTGCCGTTATATCTCAAGGCAACTGTCAATAAGTAGCTTTAGTGCTTGGTCATTCAGTTTTCATATTTTAGATCAAAGACCCCAAAATAAGGTAAAATTGTTCCAAAATGGTCAAATCACTTACATCCAAAGATGTCTAATAAGTGAATAGAAAGCTATGTTGGTGCGTTTAATTGGGTTGAATGCAAATCCATTATAATGTCCTCTTTTAAAAGTAGGTGCCGTTTCATCAGGTGAAAAGAATGCTATCTATTTTAACTTTAATAAATTTCTGAAGTCAAAATGAATAAATTGGACACAATTCATCCAAAAACTGTTAAAATCAATTAAAATGGGTGAGATAACGAAACGTTATCACTTTGTCTTACTCTTACATTTGTCTTCTTTTGCACATATATTCGTTTACATCCCACGGATATAATTAAGTAAACGTGGTATATAGACGTCTAGCCAGTCATAGATTTTAGAGTCGAAATGGACAAAAATTTTCCCCCAAAATTTATCAAAATCAACTACTGGGAAACCAATTGATAAAACGCGTGACTTTGTCCATATTTTTAATCATTACCTGTGAATTTATATATATTTCTATTGACTATTTAAACATATTGTTAGGGCCAGGTGTTTTTTTTCTAGATCTCGGATGTTCAAGTTTAAATTGACAATTTATAATCAGCTAAATTACTTTTTGCACGTGAGTTTTTAAACTACATCTTAATATGTACCAACTTATTCGCATTCTGATGAAACACAAAGGACCGCAACATGTTAAAATAGTTTATACCTTGAATTTTTGATATGGCAAATTGAATATTTCTCCTCTATATCTGGTTTCTCAATTTGGAAATTGTAAATAATTTTTATTCCGCCAGAATTTATTCTAGGCTACTGACAAGTCTGTTTGTAAGTTTAGTATTATGTGGTATACACAGTATCTATCAAGGGTCTGAGGGTAGCTGCTCTCGTTTAATTTGGACCTGAGTTTGATCATATAACAGCTAAAATATCCATCAAGCCTGTCTCGTTCTGGGTGGATTCACATGCCCAGTTGTCTGTGGTGGATTTACAGTAAATAATGAATTGCCTAATGCACAGAAACCCTTTAATAATTTTGCTCAAACATGTAGGAGAAGGACATTTAAACCATAACTGATATGCCGCCAATTGGAACAGTGACTGTTTTTCCCATTTCTGGTTTCTTCTTTACCACATGATCATTCTGACCTGTTGATGAAACCTAACAAAATTAAAATGATTCCTAAACGCTTTCATAAAAAGCTTTTTAGTAATCATTCTCTCACCCTTTCTGGTCATTTTAGTCGAAAAAATTGTGAAGATAGTACCTTCACAGTGGTTTTAGGATATGCGTCAAAGTCGAAGGGTAAGGGGGTGGTTGCCACTCGAGTATGTATGGTGCTTTCCTTTGAAAATATTAATGCACGTTTAACTCTAAAACTCTATGTTATGAAATTAGTCCTTTGTCATCATTTAGAGCTGAAAACCCTGTGAAAATCCGATATTCCTAACGTTTTTTATGCGCAAAATTGGATTTTTCGCCTATCGATTGTCTGTGGAAAATACCAATTTCGGGGACCATTTTTGCAGACTCGAGGACTTGATGACGTCTTCTTACGCATACTAGGTATGTTTGGTACTTATTTGATATCAATGGAAGGGGAGGACCAAGCTATCCACTGAAAACACAATAATAAACATCGGTTGCTTTATAGAATTCGTTCTTAGTATTTTTTTTTTCATTCGTGTTATCATAGCACTATGAGCATGATGTACCCGTAAAGGAGGGCATTAATAATAACAATTATAACAACTTTTGTTTTTGATTTCTTTGCTCCTCTCCAAGAAAGTGCATTATAATGTCGCAACTCATTTTTCAACTTAAGTGTTGGCGATGTGAACTATGGTCCTGATTAATAATTTTGATAAATAAGGGCAAAAGAGCATTTACCCATTTTGGTAATTTCCATCAATCTGGAATTGGAATAACATACCCTAATTTACTGAGGGTTGTAAATTTAATGGATAACAAATACAGCCTTTAAGGAAAATTATTGCTGCATTTCATTACATTATCAATCATAGTTTAAGTTGATATTTTCTGACCATATGACCATAAATCTTGAAATCCCCTTCATCTTGAGTTCATTTGTGATCCTCAGCCCAAGGTACTCCAAAATGGGTAATTGGAATACCCAGCACTGTATCCACCGAATTTATTCCATGAGTATTTTGAAAGAGGCAATGTTGACTGTTTTACCATATTTGGACATTTTTTAACCCTTTTGGACATTTTACACCCAAAATGTGCTCATTGAAAAAGGGTAGGCATTTATTTACTAATCACTGTCCCGGGAAGTAAATGAATTATGTTCCGTTAAGCTTTTTTGAGAGAAGAGAGTGTTATGACAAATTTATTATTTTTGGACACAATTGAACTTGTTTGGCCATTTTGACCTAATTTTGGAGAACTTTGAACTTGTTTTGGCCATTTTTACCCTACACGTGTCAATTAAATGACTTCTACTCTATTCAGTTAATTAATAGTTTTTTTTGGGAATGCAAACTTTTACATATTCCGCATTATGATGGTTAGAATTAACGCATTTTGACCCATTTATGGATTTTTGGACAATTTTTTGATGTTTTTATGGCACATGTTGACCTATGGCAAATTGAAATGGCTGAGCCACTCAATCCGCTCATTTGTGTCCCTTGGGATGTACACACACATGTTCTGATAAACGGGTTGAAACAGAGGCCATCTGTTGATATTTACCTATTTTTTAACTATTTTGACCTTTTTGCCATTTTGACCCCAAAAAAAATTTATTAATTGGATGGCTTTCTTATATTCACTTCCCTTGAAGGTAAATGTACATGTTCCTGATAGCTTATTTTAAGAAAGGAATGCATTTCGACTGATTTACCTATTTTTGGACATTTTGACCTTTTTGGCCATTTGACTCCTAAAATTAAAAAATTAGAATGGCCAACCCCCATACGCTATCGTATGTCCCCACTGAGGGTGCCAACCCCATGAAGTGGATGTTTGTTAACAAATAACGCCGTCACACTTTTTCTGAGCACTTTTTGCTGTAATGGCCGGCCGTCTACATGGAGTAGTATGCGCGCGCGGGCATGCGAGTCATTTTTTGGCCTAAGGTTCGCTGATAATATAACACAGCTTAGGATTAAATACCAATTGAAACAACAGAGCTACGATACTGTTCAATTATAAGCTGGACCCTTACACTAGTAACGGGTTACTGTGTGAACTCGGTTGGAGGTCTAAATCTCCATCTACCAAACAATCAAATAAATAAACAAAGCCAACATTTCTCATATGACATGTTCAAGTTTGCCAAGTATCACATCAAAGGTGAATTCTTTGGCACAGATCGTACATCTCCACCACTGGCGTGTGTACATGTGTAATACACTGAGATTTACACACCCGACAATTCTGATATATTCGTTTGTGAAAAGGTAAGATATTATATTTAATCGTCATATTAAAGGTCCTAGGAAATGCAAATAGAATTGATGTGGTTTGTGTCAAGTTTACAAGGAGGGATCAGAAAGCATTCAATATTTGGATTGGTGATGACATCATTAGTGAAATTATCGATTTTTCAGAGAGTATAGAAAATTCCAGGTGACTGGTGTGAATCTATTCATGACACTGACTGAAAATCAATAGTTTCACTAATGATGTCACTGGTAGTGTATTCTTTTTTTCTGGCCCTGTTTATTGGAATGGAATGTCCCGTAAAGATTTGTAGTAGGTTTATCATCTCATTTCCTGGGACGTTTAAGAGAAAACAACACTTTACACACCAGTTCGCCTAACAAGACTAGGTAAGGAATGGACTAACCATTACAACTTGCAATTGGGAGTGAGCGGGTAAGAAATTTCTCATTGTTGAAAATTTGTGTTTTGGACACACCGCAATGAGATATGTAGACATACAGTAACGATGTAATTAAATTAAAACAAAACCGGACAATATTATCTGAAAATGTTAATCTCTAAACTATTATATGCAACTTTAATTGTGATACTTTAGTTGGTATCATTCTTGTAATAATTCAAAATGATCTTTGCACAATTATCGTGTACCAAAAGTAAAATGTCCGACGTTATTACATGCCCGTTTTAATTAAGATAGCATATATGATTAAGGGCATGTTTTCATTAAAATAAATTGTAAGCGGCATGAAAAGGAGATTAGGGGTACTATCGGGGAGAACGAAAATAGAATTTTCGAATTTTGTGAATGAAGTGTTGTGATCAATACAGCAAAAAAGTCACTACGTAACCCGATAGAAAATGTGTGTTTGCGATGTGTCAATTCAAATGTCGACAAATAACTGTTTTCTTCAGAAACTATAGAAGTTAGACAAGGGCCCGGGGGGGGGGGGGTTCTTAAAACTTTGGTTTGGGTAGGGACTTGCCTCCGCGACTCTGGAAGTAGGACCCATAGCTATACCATTTTTGGCCAAAAAAGGGACCCATAGCTATACCAGAGATGCAAATTTTGGGTCAAATTTAACCCGAATTTAACCCAAATTTGCCATTGTCACCACAAAATTTTGACATTTTAAGCAAATTTTGACAATTTTGGCTTCAGATTGAGGAAATTTGACTAATTTTCCAACAATTTTTAGAATATTTTGGTTTCCGATTGAGGAAATTTGACTAATTTTCCAACAAATTTCAGAAAATTTTGAAAAAAACCAAAATTGGCATTTAAAAATGGGTAATTGATATATCAGAAGGCTGAAAAATGGGACCGATGCCTGTGGCACGTCCCTGTATGGTCATTTGTGTACTCTGGATCTACGTACTGTGGTCAATAATATTAATAAATTAGAATTGTTGATCAAGGCGTTGTCGGAATCTAATTGAAGCAGAGTGATTCTCGGGTACCGATCAATATCGTAGCTCAAAATGCGCAAGACAATTTTCCGGAATGCTTTGTAAAATATGAGGGGAATCGGCTTATTATATTCGACGAATCCATTGGATTACACGTTTTATTCCGTTACCATACATAGTATCCCTAAAGTAAGTTTCATCTGTGAAATTTTTTTAAAGAAGCTGATTTCAACTGAGTTTGGTAGGTATGGGTGTCAACATTTATCAAAAAAAGTGAGTTATCGTAGGGGGTGGGGAAAGTGGTTTTCGGGAGTCAAAGGTCAATAACAGGGGTCAAATTTTGAAATTGATCCAATCATGTTGAAAAGTATACCAAGTTAATAGTTTAATCATAAGGATTCCAAAAAGGTATAGTTTGTACATCTGCGGCCGAAAGTTTTGGAGTTATAGGCTAAAAACAGCAAAAATCACTAAAAAGGATCATTTTCAGTTGTACAGGGGTCAAATTTAAAAATTACACCGATTTGGACAAAAATGGTGCAAATTATAGAAGGAGCTCATAGAATAAAAAATAAGGAATAGTTTTGAGTGTCTTAAATGCTTACTTACCGAAGTAGGGGGGAAACAAGGTCAAGCCCCTGTTACGAGACGTACTCAAGGTCAGTAACCTCCCGGGGTTCAATAAAACAAAATTCACAATGACTATTTGTAAGAAGATTGACTTGACCAAGATGTAAATTCAAAGTAATGATTTTAATACATAAATTAAATATGATCTGAATCAATCACCAAATACACAAAATATTAACAATTCACAAAATTATTATGTTTCTTACCTACTTACAAATACACCATGCACATAATCATTAAACAAAATGTTCAAAGTTCACTGTTGGGTGCGCACCAGTCTCTTGTAGAATCAGATCCACATATAAATCTTGGCGACACAATTCTTGCTGGCACAGTTCAGTAGTTTTGCGAAATCGCAAAAGTCCTTTTGGTCTAGACCGGCCGATTAATTTGTGAAGTTGTAGACTTGAAGAACAACTGGAAGTATAACTGCAACTCGGTATATAATGTCCATACAGGTACTTAGTGCATTAAGAGGTGAATGTCACTGGTACAGAAGCAATCTCCTGGTGGAATTTTAATGTTAACCTTTGTTTTTCCAAAGGCACCAAATTTGAAGCAGCTCTGACAATTCTAGCAACTTTCCAGAATTGTAATAAAGAACATTGATTTTTATAAATCAAATGTTATGCAAGTTCTCCACCTTCTGTTTGAGAGGTCTACACTCGATGAAATCTCTTGTCAACTGGCAAAGAGAAATGATTTGCAACATAATTTGTCCTTAGCAAAACTTCCCATGTTGCAACAAAAACAAGCGAAGACAAGTCGAAATTTCACAATTTTCTCAGTTCGCTGAAACATGTTTAAAGGAAGTCCACAATCTTCCACATCCTGAACCTGATATGTTTTGACATAGCAATTACACAAAGTCTATTGTTCATCAACAGGTGTGCAATTTTGCTTCCTATAGGTAAACAAAGAACCTCTATACAATTCCTAGAATGAAGATGATAAGACACTGTGCTCCTTTGTCCTCCGACTGTGAACGTCCTCTGACATGTTCTTCTCAGGAAGTTAACACACACTAGTCCATTTAGAACTAGGTCAATCAGATAAGTCATGCTTATCGCACAACACATTGCAAGTTTCATATTTTCCAGTTCTCCTCACTCATAATTTATATGATTAAATTTAACATGATTTAATTAATATAATACAGAAAAATAATATAATATTCAGGAGTCTGTCACACCCCATTAAATGCAACGGATGTTGACCTTTGGTGCCCCCTACATTGGGAACTAAGTGATAACTCACTTTTTTGGTAAATGTTGACACCTTTACCTACCAAAATCAGTTGAAATCAGCTTTTTAAAAAAAATTTCACAGATTTGCTAAAAATATGTTTACTTTTGAGTTACTAACATTTTATACCCTGACGAAATAAAGCGTGTAATCCAATGGTGCACTGAGCCTGTTTCGTTTCGTTTCGTCGAATATCATAAGTCGGGAAATCAGAATAGAGACCTTGCATATTCTGTAACTTGCATATCCATACTACAACTGGGCCATTCTCCGATAAAGTGTTGAAAAAGCGATTTTTCGTGTCGCTCACAGTCATACACCGTTTAAAGCTTGTTTCGCCCGTTAAAAAGTTAATTAATATAAACTTACGAAGGTGTTATGTTTTCAAAATGATTCGGTAATCGACCGAGAAGTATCGAGCAACAAGGCTGATGTTCCATAATTCTTGCTTTTCGCTATGTCGCCAGCCGAGACCCGTTCTTTAAAAATGTGTCCCTGCTCGTTACACAAGAGCACATATAACAGATTACATGCCTTTTTATCAGCCTTTATGCCCTAATTATGAAGCTTAAAACATTACAACAGAGAAGACCGTAGCCTTCGTTGTTCGTACTATCTCACACATTATAAAACAAGAACGGTCACCGCCCGTGTGGATTCGTGCAACCTGTGGTTTGGGTGGGTTTGTGACGGTGCGACTTTGCAGCCGGTTTGGGGATACCCGAAGGAATGTCTAATTTAATAATAATAATAAATAATATTTATTTGAATTACTGCAAAATACAGAAACATAAATATGATAATATAAATACTACAAGTGACCAAGCAAAAGCAAGTATTCTTGATAAAAGAGCTTGGTTTATACAACCCGATCACAAAGGGCTCTCATATCAAATAGAACACGATAGACACGCACAACAATCAGATTGATTACTAGGAAACCAAAAGAAAGGCAAGGCAAATGTATGCCCAATGAAACAAAAATCAGTCAATGTTAAACTGATGGGAAGAGCAAACCAATTACACTGTCTATATCAAAAGTGGTTTCCCAACTGGACATAAAAATTTACAAAAACACTACATTTTTTAAACAATATTTATTAAGTAAACTAAAAAGTGTGATTAAGCCTGCTTTAAATTTATAATCTATTGACAGCACGCAAATCAGATAGGATATCATTCCAAAGACGTGGAAGTGAATACACATAGAATTGAAGAAAGAGGAATTCCTTGCAGATTGGTGCAAAAGCCCAGTACTCTGCACCAAAACTGCCTCGGTTGAATCAAAGAATTAAAAGAGTAGGGGGTCAAATCATGTAAGATCTTAAACCCAGAACAAGCCTTTGATTTTGAAAGAATCTTCGAGCCTGACTAAGATTCAAATCAAGAAGTCTGCTCAAGTAAGGTGAACGAACATCCGCCTTTGGTGATGCTTATAGAATAAATACCTGATTGGTAACTGATACAATGTCCTTTAAAAATAAAGAATGTCCTTTAATTTTGTAATGATGGCATGGTCGGTATTTTGATACCTTTTTTCGCCTATTGTATTTTTTCGTATTTATCAGACTTTTTGATTTTGGCGCACCGTGTTTCACTGCGATAACGGGGATTCCCTGGGTTTTGTTTGTTTTCACTGCGGAGAAGCCCTGTGTTTTCACTTCACACACCGCGGTGAACCCCCTCATCATCCGCTCACAGCCATTTTACGACCGTCACGCTAATTGAATTTTCGTATTCTTGAAAATGATTTTACATGGGGTCACAAAGGTCGCATAGGGTCACAAAGATGACATGGGGTCACACAATGTCAGCATGGGGTCCACAAAGTGTCACATGGATTACCAAGGTCACATGGTCAGCGGGGGAAGGGGGGTGGGTTCGCATATGGGTCACAAAGGTCACATGGGTCACAGGTCCATGGGTCAAAAAGGTCACATGGGGTCACCAAGGTCACACGAGTTCCCCAAGGTCACAACACCCCCTCCCCACCCCCACCCTTCTCCCTACGCAACCCTCACCCTGCCCCCTCCTCCGACACACCCACCCCTCCCCGTTGCAAATGCCACCCGACCGCTCCCCCGAGACACCGATTTTTGATGTGTAAATGTGATGTGAGGTCAGCAAGGTCATGTGAGGTGACTAAGGTCGCATGGGGTCATTAAAGTCAACGATCACCAAGGTCCACGAAGTCACCAATGTCACAGCGAGGTCACTAAGGTCACACGAGTACCAAGGTCACACAAGGTCACCAAGGTCACATGAGTCACCCCTTCCCCTCGCCGATGCACCCCACCCTTCCCCGACGCACCCCACCCTTCCGACGCCACCACCCCGCCCCTACCCGATGCACATCCACCCTGACCCCGCCCGACGCACCCCACGCCTACCTTACACCCCACCCTGCTCCCTCGCGTTCCCCAACACCCCAACCCTTCCCTCCATATTATTCACACCCAAGATTTATGGTATAGTAGTTTTTTCATTTAGCAAAGGAATACTGGCATATCCTATGGGCTTACCGTAATTTTTGCGAAATGAAGACGAAACAGAACTCCATTGGATTACACGCTTTATTCCGTTATAAGTCCACTCAATCTTGAAAAATACTAGGTACCCTTGAAAACAAATTGCTCCCTATCTCTATCCACTTAAAAATGTGCATTTAAAAAAAATAAAAAAAATAAAAAAGGTAGAAAAATGAAGCCTGGCAAGACATGCTAATTTGCATTTATCTTCCGTTACGTATAAGCCCATATTTCGACAAAAGTATATAGCTCATAAATGCCTGTTAGTGAGCCTTTTCCATTTTTCTGTTAAGTATTTGGACATGTTTTGTGCATTGCTATTGCTATGCCTGCAGGTGTGTAAACACTTGCAATTGACATCTTAAAAGTGGAAATGATGTCCATTATTCAAGATGGCCGTCAATTTCCCGCCAAAATTAAGTTTTGGCATTCTTGATGATTTGTCAAACTGAGCATTTCCGGATTGGCGATCTTTCTTTGCAAATTATTATCGAGAGAATTGTATTGGTCAGCTAGTGATGGGGGGGGGGGGCACTCCCTATGCGAAGTGATGGTGTAATGTGCCTCGGCCACGGTGCAAATAGGGTCCTTTCCCGGGTACTTTCAGATGATGTCTAAAAATACGGGGTCATATCGGTACACAAGCTAAAAAAAATGGGGTCATCCAGTATGAACTTTAAGAAGGGGGTTATGATGTTAAAACCTTAAGTTAAAATAGGAAGTACCTCTTTTCTTGAGTTCAAATTGCCATGAAATTATAAAATTGCTGCCATGAAATTATAAAATTGATAACAATGTGCACGTAGGCTGCGAAAATTTTGAATTTGGGTGTTCACATTCTTTAAAAAAAGTGGATAATTTTATGCAAACTTGTGATAAAAGTGGATAGAAGGAAAGAAGAAAATGGGGGGTCATTGAGTATAATATTATGAGCATTTTAAAAAGGGGGGTCATTTGGTAATATAGCCTGGGTAATAGGTATAGGACAGCAGCATAAAAAGGCGGTCAAGCATTCTAGACGTCACAAAAGTCAGCAGCTCACAGACCTTGACTACGCAGCTGTAACAGGGGATGTAATATATGCTGCACAAGATCTACTACAAAGCATCATTTGAGAATGCTGCAGATAAAGTCAGCCTACATCTAAATGCCAAAGAGACGGAATTAAATACAAGACAGTCAATGAGGAAGAGAATCATCAACCTATCTGCAATATACACGGTACCCAACTCAAAAAGGTTAGACCTCAAGACTTCAAGATATCAAGAGTTAAAGGGCCGTGGCCTGACCGCTAATAGAATCGTCCCCATACTCCAAGATTTTACCTGAAGTGGTCAACATTTTGGTATTCGGGGAAACCTACTATTTTTCTCATTTACCCTGTGAAATCTTAGGGCTAAAGGATATTTGGTTTGGAAGTTATGAGCGAAAATGTACCCCATTTTGGTCGACCGATATTAATTTTACACATATCGGGCTAAGAAAATCATGTTTTTAGCTCTCACATGAAAACGGGTTGAAATATCAGCGCAAAACTCTACAGATGTGGTTTAGGAGTGAAGACCATTCTATCAAGATGCAAACTTTACTTACTTAAATCGGGTCGTCTCCTTTTAATATATTGTATATGTCCAAAATATAAGCAAAAATGGCACATAGGTTTTATGCAAATTAGCACGTCTTGTCATGCTTCCTTTTTTCTACCTTTTTGATATGTTGTTCGGGAGGATTTGTACAACAAGTTACAGCAAGAAACCTTCTGTAGCAATTTTGTCCAGGTCATACCGTAGATTGAGTGGACTATTATGCACGTTATGCATGCATGACGGAATAAAGCGTGTAATCCAATGGGAGTTCTGTTTCGTTTCGTTTCGCAAAATACAGTAAGCCTATCCGATGTACCATTTTAGCAATACAGCAATTATGCATATTTAATTAGCTCATTTGCATACCTTAGCCGCATGTATCAAGTGTGCTGGATCTATTGAAATTTTCAAGAACTTATTGAAATGTCATCTGTTTGAACTTGCTTATAATCAATAGCTCTTGTTTCTTTATATGCTCTTTGTTCTTTGTTGCCTGGTTTTGCAGCGCCTTAGTGCAAATTTGTTTTGGTTTAGGCGCTATAGAAATGTCATTGATTGATTGATTGATTGATGTATCAGGAAACTTTCAAATGGCAAAGAAGATGCGCACCATAATGGGTTTTCGTGCAGTGAAGGAATTTTGTAGCGATGTACCGTTTTAAAAATATAGTGATTATGCTGATTTTTGTATATCAATTAGCTCATTTGCATATGTAATTTGCTCGAAATATGCCCAACATGTAATCAGGTCAAGAACTCTTTAACCCGCTTCCTTCCACCAAGTTACATCATTATACACCTTACGGAACTCCAGATAACTTACACACAAGCCTTGGGGAAAAGGGTTGTCATTTTGACCGGCCAAAATAAGCTAATTAATATTCATGAATATGCAAATAATACAGCCAAAAGCTACACATAATATTGCGGCACCTCACTCTATCATCCTATCAAATTTGAAGTAAATCGGGATTAGCGTTTAGCCAGCAGAGCATTTCAAAAAAGGTTAACCGAAATGTCTGAAAAATATACAAATAAGCTAATTAAAATTCATGAATATGCAAATAATGCAGCCAAAAGCTACACATAATATTGCGGCACCTCACTCTATCATCCTATCAAGTTTGAAGTAAATCGGGGATAGCGTTTAGCCTGCAGAGCATTTTAAAAAAGGTTAACCGAGTCATACGGACGGACATACGGACGGACATACGGACATACAGAATTTGGACTAGTATGTGCCTCCATGAACATTTGTTCAGGCGACACAATGCATATGTAATTTGCATATGTAATTTGCCCGAAATATGCCCAACATCTAATCAGGTCAAGAACTCTAACCCGCTTCCTTCCACCAAGTTGCATCATTATATACACCTTTCGGAACTCCAGATAACTTGCACACAAACCTTGAGGGGAAAGGATTGTCATTTTGACCGGCCAAAATAAGCTAATTAATATTCATGAATATGCAAATAATGCAGCCAAAAGCTACACATAATATTGCGTCACCTCACTATCATCGTATCAAATCGGGATTAGCGTTTAGCCAGCAGAGCATTTCAAAAAAGGTTAACCGAAATGTCTGAAAAATATGCAAATAAGCTAATTAAAATTCATGAATATGCAAATAATGCAGCCAAAAGCTACACATATTGCGGCACCTCACTCTATCATCCTATCAAGTTTGAAGTAAATCGGGGAGAGCGTTTAGCCTGCAGAGCATTTTAAAAAAGGATAACCGAGTCATATACGGACGGACATACAGACGGACGGACGGACATACGGAAGGACGGACACACAGAATTTGGACTAGTATGTGCCTCCATGAACATTCGTTCAGGCGACACAAAAATGTCCAGACGCAAATCTAAAGCTTTCATTCTCATGGCCTAAACATACATACTCGTTACGTCAGAAATTTGCCCATCATTTGGGATGGCATACTCAAAATCTATCAGATGCCAGGGCCTACTTTGACGTCTTTGGCTGCTTCTTCTATCCATTTTCAACAAAATGTCCCGAAAATTGCCCAAAACTTGACACAAACGGTATATCTTCAACAGAGATTCGGACGAATTAGTGTAACACTGTCACAATATGAATGTATCGTATCCACTAGAGATCAGTCAAGGAAGATCAGTGATCGTATCACTCACACAATCAAAACAACAGCAGTGATTCTAAAAATTACTCGCCTCATTTTCTCTAATTTTCCCACAAATTTATTCCTTTTTCCTTATTTCTGTACAAAACCACCGCCATCTTGTATCCAATATTGAAGATCAAATAACTGTTGGACTAAATCCTTAATTTGGGTGAAGTAAATTATGAAAATGTTGAAAATTTTATCTACTTGCGATGAAAACACTGCCGATGGCTAGAGTCCTGACACGGCTCTTCCATTGATTTACGTTACACCCTCGTATGCTAACCGATGGAATTGCATGAGGTATAGGCGCTTTCAGAGGGAGTATCGGTGAATATCTAAATCTATTCTCAGACTGGGAACAGCCATATTTGGTAAAGAACGCACCATATATGGATTATGGAGGTATTTTGGAGAATTTATCACTCAATTATGGTAATTGAACATGTGTTTTTATGAATCACTATTGGGTTTCCAGTTAAGTGTTTTCTCGATGACCCAACATCGAGCATAACAAGGCGGTAAATACTTAAAATAGCGAAAATGTGTCTACCAACCGGACAGGGAAAATGAAGGCATTTTGGCGAATTTATCACTCAGTTATGATTATTGAACATGTTTTTTGAATGAATCAATTTTGGGTTTCCCGTGAAGTGTTGGCTCGATGAGCCTAACAAGGTGGTAATTACATTAAAATAGCGAAAAAATGGTCTACCAACCGGCCAGGAAATTTTGTCTGGCGAGGGGCGAATTTGTTAGGAAGGAATGTGTTGAACGATCCAAAAATTAGATCATGCAGTAAGGATGATGGAGCATGTCGTTGAAGAAGAGAGAATATAGGTACACAATTAAAGAAAACTTTTATTTGAGATCTCAGGCAACCTATGACGAGTGATCAAAAGTTGTGACGAACTGTTGGTTTCACGACGCTTGACGACACAAGGCGCGCGGATTTTATTTGCAAGAGGTGGAGCATTTGATATATCTATTTCAATTGGCGCCATATAGAATGAGTTGGATATAGTCAACTGCGGAAAAAATAGGACCAATAGCTGTACAGTATGGTAGGGTTGCAAGCATCAAAAGTTGATGATAAACCTAAGAATTACTAGCACGGCGCTCTTGTAAACTGAGCTATCAAGGAAGGGTGGTGAGGAGAGCTAGATATTATTCTAGAGGTCTTCCTTCTATCGTGTGCAAACCTGTGGTTTCAAATTGATTCAGCCCAGAAGATGGGTGTTTACAACACGTCTTGCGCTGCTCGACTGAATTCCGCAAGTGGTCCTTGTTTGTGCATGTTGTTGCTCCAGCAGTGGGCCCCGGACCAAGAGGTGTTCATTGTCTGTGGTGCTGTTCCACAACCACAAATAGTATCCTGATCTGCTTTCCAAGATACCCCACTTCTGCAAGGAAAACCTTAGATCGGCCAGTCCTTGTTCTCCATCTGTTGAGGCATCCCATTCAGCCAGATGAGTCAGCTCCAGGGGGGGAGATGCTCACCAGGGTCCACTACCGATAGATGTTACTTAGTTAGCAAGTCTTTCTTTCCACAAGCCGACTCTCTTTACCTCCTTTCTTAGATAGAGACGGTTTCAAGAGGTTGGGACTTTGTTAAGATAAACATTTTCTCTGGATTTAAGGCGGTTGGCAGCAGTCTCTGTCCGGACATTGGTGCTTCACATTGGATACTTGGCAGCTACGCTCTTGCAGGCTCGCCACGCTACGACAGATATCTGGTGGAGCATTCTGCTCGGGATGTACAAGTTGGACCGGAGGCATCCTGTGATGAGCGGGCAGGAGGCATTTAACGCGGGATTCAAGCCTTCTTGGCATGGGTTGATCGTTCCCATCCAGGGCAGGCATACTCGAACATGAGTAGTAGCAACAGGCCAAGTGCCGTTCGAGATTCTTCTAGGGTATGGGGGCGAGCACCCCATCTTGTGGCCAGTGCGTTGTTCAAGATTGGTTATTGACGTGAATACCTAAAACCTCGATCATAGGCACATTTGGAAGCTGAGGAAATTCTCGAGAAGGCCTTTAAAATAAATAGCGCCCTCTTCCAACGTAATTAAAAAGTGCCAAATTCACTGGTAAAATCTCCGAATTTGAAAGGACGCCACAAAATGTGTTGGTCGCTATACGTGAGGATTTCTGAAGGAAGGCAACGATTAAATTAGCAAGGCATTGCCTTCAAAATAACCCAAGCAAGCAGAGATTGTACAAAAATCACTTGCGAAATATCTGAAAATTTTCGGTGAAGAGGGGCATGGTATTGTCATATCTGCGAATGGCCCAGGTTCGCATTGAATGAATGTTCTGGTATCGAATTTGGCAGCGCGGTGTCTAGGTTTGTTAAATGAACTGAGGTACATTGTAATCCCAATCGTATTCTTCTATACATTTGTATGGAAGGTTTAGTGCTATCTATTGTGGGAGCCACTTGTTCATTAATCAAACCCGACAACCACGCTGCAATAGTAAAGCATCCGCTCTGACTCGTAGCTTGGATGGTTTTCGAGTCTCGATCGGGTCTGGGTTTTTTGTTTTCATGTTTTTCCAACTTTTTTTTTCTGTAGAGATCAATTGGTTAACGTATCATGCCGAAATCAAATGTCAACCGATTTTTTAACGTGACGAACCGGGCCAATGTCTTTAAGTGCAGGGCAAACCTAGTTGCTTTTGGTGTTTTACCAAGAAATTTCTGACTTTTGCACGATTTTAAATATCAACCGTATTCTATCGTACCAACAAAGGTTATTCCAATGCAGTATCTTAATCCTGAGCTGTATTTTGTTGCCGATTTAAAGACAGCTATTTGATCCATTTAAAGTTTTGGGAAAACGAAAAATGTACATTGTGAAAAATTGTAAAATAAAGCGCTTAATTGGGACAGATGAAATTTAACCTTTTTTCTGATTTTTTGGAGGGTTGAAGACGCAAAAGGGTTTGATTCAATAGTAATAAGATGTATGTCTCATCTTGCACAAAACATACTCAGTTTTGAAATTAAAAGGCAAAGTTATTTTTGAAAGCAAGAGACAGCTTGAAATGGGTAAAAAGATATTTTTACTAAAGCCAGATTTTCTCAATGGTCAATTTTCGCAAAATTTGGCAATTTTCTGACAAAGGATAACTCCAAAAAATTGGTAAAGGTTTAACTTTCCTTACGATAGCAATCGGTTCTCTCTAGGGACGGTTTTGCTAAACTTATTTTTCGAATTTCTAACTAAGATATTCCTCCAATATATACTCAAAGTTTGGAAAGAAAAGTAAAAATCCTACAATTTTTGAGCACCTTTCCTCTTTATTTAGATTTCGAAAATCGAAAAAAATAAAAAAGTAACATTAAAAAAAAATGAAAAAACCGTCCAGAGACAAATTTGACACTGCCCCTAAATCTTTAAATCCGATACCATCGGCATTGAGTTTTAACCCTCTACTTCGGGTATATAAGGCTATACAAAACACATAATGGTTTCCAAAGAACACCCCATTGTGCGGGTAACCAAAGTCTATTCAGATTTTCAAAAGAGCAAGATTTAATACCGTTGGATTAGATCAGTTAGAAATTACCCACCATTGTACAGTATGTAAGTCATGCATTGAATAATGTAAGGGTGGTTGGATTGGTGGAAAACACATGTCGTGCAAGGAACCTTGTGTCACGCTGCATGATTATTTGGGTTATGCTACTAGGGTTTGGGTTACAGATTTGCAACGGAAATTGTGACGGTTTTAATTTGACGGTTTAGTTTTGCAGCGCGGTATTCTCAGTGTTTGCTCCGGTTGCTTGAAACCAAAATGACTTGCTCCATGGAAAACTCCAAATTATATATCTTCTACACTTGTATTTGCAAAAAAGGGGTGGTCCCAATCTCCTCAGTTATTAAGGGACTAACTGTTCACCCAAACAAACCTGATCCTATACGTACAAAAAATCAAAATTGAAAAAAAAAAACACAAGGACGATTAATAAGGTGTGCCTGTCGGAACATTTTAAAAATCTTGTAAGGTGAAAAACACTGAGCAAGTATAACACCTACCATGGACCCCAAAAAAGGTTAGAGTCGGAATAGGTAACGGTTTCGAATCTATCGTAGTGTTTTTGCCAGTAAAATATCTGTTTCCAAATTTCAATGCCGAAGTATGTGTTTGATTCATTTCTTGTTTTTCGTTTTCAAGTTGTAGTCTAGCGATGGTTTGGAATTTATATTTCTCCAGATAAATGTAATTCTTGCGGACGTTTTCATGCCACGGGCACACCTGAAAATACGGTCTCTTTGAGTAAGAGGACGAAAGGTCAAAAGCAACGAGTATTCAATTGAGGCTCTTGGCAAATTATCTTGCGTGGCATCTGCTGTGACGCTATTGAAAATACCCTACATTGTTGTGAAGAAATGGATATGGTGCATTTATGAAGATATGGTATTGTGTATGCCCTTCAAAGTTACAGTGGATGCCATAAGCATGGAAACACGCTTTCTCAATAGTTACGGCGATTTGTGTCGCCTGGATGATGTTTTCAACGAATTCGTAATTTGAAAAAGTGGATGATACCGGCCGCTGTTTGGTTCCCGTGAATATAGACCGCCACGCACCCCTCTTCAATACAAATGAGCGGGGGTTGGGTAGTGCTGAGTGCTGCATGGAAATATGATTAGCGAATTGATGTAGTGAACAGTCGGGGTGTTGTAAGGAGGGGTAGTGATTAAATGGGTGTGTCAGGTGGGACGGTTAGGAAGCTTGCGAGGCTCAACAGCCTCTGTTTTAAAATGGTGTTAGGAGGCTGACCAAATTCCCTTCAGGAAAATTTTAAGTTAAATGTTTTGAGATTCGATAAAGATAAAACGCCGGGTTTAGACTTACCAAAATGTCGAAATGTTCTTTCCTGTAACCCCAACCAGCTCCAACCGACAGAGTTTGGTTAGCGAGCGTCACAAATTCTTCCTTTGGGAGGTTGGAATTGCTTTTGGGAAAACGTGGAATATTGAGGGGAAATCCAAGAGACTTTTGAGATTTTGTATCCAATTTTGGCTAAACATTTTTTTTTCAATAATGTGTGATTTGGCCTTCCCAAATAGCTACCCACGTTCCGACCCGACCCGGACCCTTCAAAAAACATGTCGCAGACCGCAAAACATTTTGAAAAAGAAAAAAGAAAAACAAATTCTACGACCGAACTGCATGTTATGACATTATTAAAACCCCACCAAAAGAATCACGCTTTTAGATAGTCTCCAGACTACAGATATACCGGCGGGTGGTCAAATATGGTAGGTCTATCTGAAGGAAAGCATACTATGTCTCGTTTACCTGTGAAATTTTAGGACTCAGGGATAAATTTGATTAGGAAATTATAGCACCAAATGTACCCCATTTTTGGTAGATCAATAGTCGATGGAGTTTTTAAAGGTCCAGGGAAATGCAAATAAAATTGATGTGGGGTGTGTCCAATTCTACAAAGAGGGGCAAGAAAGCACTCACATATTGGGTGGTGTGGTGATGGAAACATGTAGTGAAACTATGATTTTTCAGGAGAGAATAGAAAATCCCAGGTGACGGGTGTGAATCTATAATGACCACTGCTGAAAATTCAATAATTTACTAATGATGTACATGGTAGTGTATTCTTTTTTTTTTTTGGCCATGTTTATTGGATGGGGAATGCCCCCATAAATATTTGAGAGGTTTTATCAGTCCTTCATCTGGAGGATTCTTTAAAAATTTCAGCTGTGCGGATGTGATCCAATATGTACCGAGCAAATCGCAGTTCAGCCGTCTCTGGAAGTTTCAAATTCTCATTAGTCTAAAAAAATAATAACATTAAAAAATTGTGTCAGAAGTGGGAATCGAACTCAGGGACCTTTAGATTATAAGACGAGCGGCTATTACACAAACGCCATACAACCTCCAACGGCAAAAGGCCGTTTTTTGAAACTAAAATTTAAATTATATTAACGGAATCAAAATAAGGCGGCCGCATACAATAAATGTTTTCATTGATGAAGTTACCTGGTCGGCCTCTTCGCCCACTTGCGTTACTTTTTAGCATAACCAACCCCACGAAACAGACCTGTAATCACCGAGGGGCAACGTTCATGGTCGATCGATTTTTATCATATAGTTGAAGTAAGCATTGTGTATATAGCTTTATTCCGTAAAAACTATTGATTCAAGTATCGCAGAACAAGGATTGTCTGCCACATCGGTTGGCTATAGCATTTGAGTATAAGATGAGACTGAGGATAGAAACGTGCTGTTCGAAAGTCCCCGGGTCAAAACCTTTTTGATTTAATCAGTCTCAACATTTTTAGAGTAAAGAGAAGTTAGCATTGCTGGTTCAAGTTCCCGTGAAAAAACCTTTCTTAGATTTAATCAGTCTCAAATTTTTAGAGTAAGAGAGAAGTTAATCAACTATATAAAATCGGGCGGGCGTTACGTTAATAAAGACGCGATCAGTAGAAAGTGGTATACTGAGGTTGGTTATAATAAAAAAATACGGCGTGAAAACTTTTGGCAGATGGTGGTATTGGGATGGAGGGCTTATTCTTATTCAAGATGAACACTTTTTATATACTGCTTAAATCGGATCATTCCCGTTAATCTAATTTTACATTTTTTAACAAAACATTGACGTTTTCCTGTGCTGAAAAATAACTTTACTGAGTCAAGGACGTGAAGTTATGCACGTCAAAATAGATGTCCAATCTACAGATAATTATCGTAGCCGTGTTGGTTATAATCAATTCAGTGGTGAATAGATGAGCGTGGTAATCTTCACTGGTTTTTTTTTTAAGACGATCCAACAGGTGTCTTTAAAGGAAAAGCTTATTTCATTAGTCGTGTTTTGTGTGTAATGTGTGAAAATTGCTTTTGTTTAATACAAAAAGATTATGACCTCATTCAGCTTTTTGGTGAACTAATGTTGTTGCACGATAATACTTGGGGTGTTTGAATAGGGTTTGGCATTGATGTAGCTCCAAGAGGATATAGTCTGATTTTTTATTCTTGTCAGTAAAACGCAGATGTCGATGGTCGAAAACACATTTGGAGGGGATGTGTAGAGATCAAAACTAAAAAAGCCGTATTTGCTCAACTTTGTTCAGCAGAAGTAAGATTGATTTGTAACCCCCATGTACATGAAAAACCTTTTTTTGGATTGAAATATGGTAAAGGCTTCATACCAGTTTCATTGAATAGATTTGTTGTATCGCAGTCTTAGACACGCTATCGATTCTTTGTTGGAATGGGCAATTGTGGAGGGATTAAAGTGTCAGGAAAACGAAGTCCGGATGAACCTTTTAATCTGAGGAGGATTAGGCCATCGTAATATTGAAGTTTGTTATGAGTGCCCAAAACTCTCAGTAGGGCCCCCTACTTTAGATATTATGATTGGACAAATTACGGTCAAACATTATTTCGTGGAACAAAACGATAAATGTAAAGAAGTGTAAACGAGCTTAAACATATCGGATTTTCTAATATACCTGAGTGACGAAAAAAATAGTGAAAGGAGGGAAAAATGCATGCAAGCCAGTGTTGATTATGAGAAATTCATTGGTAAAACTGGAAAAAACAACAACAAATGTGATTTGATATTGAAATTCCGGATGGTTTGTAAATGTGTGGAGGGATTTTGGTTAGTGGAGATTTCTTACTCTTCCAGCATAATGACAATGACTGAAATTTTGTGAGTAACCAGTAACTCATTGCGTATCCATTTTCTTTTATGTCGAATGCTTCAGTTTGTTCGAGTTTGATGTTTGGTTGTCAGTGCGCAGTTTTTGGCCTTGCATTATTTTCTTCTTGAGAAAAGGCATTTTTTAAAATTATGGCCCATAATCTGTATGTGCGACAATCGTCACATAGAATTTCTATTGAATTAGTGGGTAAAACATACCCCGTCGGCAGAAACCGAATGGAAATGTCGACACGCCCCAAAAACTTTTAATGAAAACTGACAGGACTAAAAAAAATCATACGATGTAAAAGTAACGACTTTTCACGAATTACTTTCTTGCAACAATGGGACAAAATCAGCTGGGGACCAAGTTTCAATACAACATCCCATTTTACTTGCATGACTGAGTGAGAGAAGAGGGGGGAAAATTGAATAGGTTTTTTGGTTAGCACTACTTGAAACTTGGTTCCCAACCCTCACTTTGTCCGATTGTGCAAAAAACAATGATTACTCGTACCCCAATGGGATCCGCACTGTGAACAACTTACCTATCGTGGAAGAGGAGATTATGTGGCTCTAAGATGACATATTATTATTTTGATTTTGTAATGTGACACACAATTACCACAAAAATTGGGGAGAAGTTTGTCATTTCTCAAATGGCTCAACTTCGCCCAAAAAAGAAACGATTATCCTTTCACATTTTTGTTTTCGGTATAGCTAAAAACTCCCGGCATTCCTCGCAAATATAGAGAATATCAAATGAAACATTTGCGCATTGTTTTAATTTCAACAAAAAACGTTGCTTGTAAAAATTATTACTAAAATTATCAAATAGCCCCATATTGGCATTTGAATTGTATCTGGTAGAAGTGATCACTGGAGACGTTACAACTCGACAAGGCGATAATCTGATAAAAAAGCGATATTTTGCTATAAGGGGGGGATGGAGATCGTCCGGTTTTTTTTACATTGTATGACGAAGTGAAGCGTGGGCAGTAATCAGTACTGTTCCGGTAATTGTCGGATAACCTAATGTGAAATCAAAGGCATAATCTCACAAGTTCTATCTCTGATTTCAAACCATGGGATAATTCGCTTTATAGGTACTTACATTCTCCCTATGCGTTCACTGTCCAATTTCTTCTTCCGCCAGGTTTATCAGGCCCTTAACGGAGGAGATATGTGGAAAGGGCTTTTGTTGGGCTTCTCCAGAAGGCAATCCAGGCATATGCAAAGATTACAATTAATACATGCACCGGCTTCACCTGAAAATTTTAAGATATTTCGGCATAGTGGATTTTGTAATCTTTGCTTGCTTGTGATGTTCTTGACAAGTTATGGCTAAGTTAATCTTTGACCTCCCGTAAAAGCACCCTATAGCGTACAAAACGGCATTTTCGTGTCGTCCTGTCAATTCGGGGATGTTTAACAAGTGGAATTATGGACTTTATTATTGCAAGAGGGCGCTATTATGATTTTTTAGCCTTCTCAGAGAATTTCCTCAGCTTCAAATGGTGCCTATGGATCTAGGTTTTCGGTAACTTTACTCTTTCAGGCTTCTCGAGGTGGGTTACTATAAGAGAGATGTGCGGTCCAAGGGTAACTCCGAGGTAGGTCGACAGGGTTTTTATTCCCACAGTTCTCCAGGGGTTCCAGACCAGGGTGTCCGTTCCCCAACACCGTTAGATTACCGACACTGGTAGCCTACTTTAATACTAAAATCATACGTAACTTCACTACTAAAGTGTCAATTATGCGTTCCCGAAACTCGTACGAAGCTACCTGACAACTAAAAGTTAAGCGGAGGTTAACGTCGATACAGTTGTGACTCAGTACACAACTAATGCATTGCAAGCGTTCCCCCCAAAACTGACACCGTAATGCAGGTGTGAATAAAAGTGGACCCAAATGTTACGCAACAAATCTACGTCTACTCGGGGGTTAACTTAACACACACGTAAGGCTATTTAAGGGCTGACTCAGAGTTTTCGGAATGTAATCGATTTTGTGTGTATTAATTAAAAATGGTGCACGTAGACCCAAATTTATATGACCTAATAACTGACCAATTAATAATTTTTGAGAGTGATCGGATTTTTCGTTTTGATTGCAGTATACATTATATGTAGTATAATAGTGCCATAGGATAGGCCTATAACAAAAATTTCGGTTCCGGAATTTTATAACAAAGTTGTGATTTAGGTATTTTACACAGAGATTAATATACTGCAAAAACTGGAGTGTTAGTTTTAACATCATGAATGTTAAATTTAACACCTTCCTGGAATCAATAGAGGAGCACACCAACTGGTATTAGATTTACACAATTTTAGTGTTACATACTAACATGTTAGTGTTGTATTAACACAAATGTTGGTGTTTCAATGTATTATATGAAACCACTTGGTGTTAATTTTACACCATATATCAATGTTGATTATTTTTTTAACACTGCTGGAGCCAAATTGACACTACTTGTGTTAATTTAACACCCTCCTGGAATCAATACGGGACCGCACCCTCTGGTGTTAATTAACACTAAACATTTATAAACATTTATATTTGTAACGTCTGACATTTTAGTAGAAAATGTGTGATTTGTTATTGTTTGCTTCTATTGTATCTGCTTACCTCTAACATTTCAAACATTTCATAAGCAGATCAACAAAATTTATAGTTAAAATTGTGCAGCACCACCGAACGGTATTAAATTATTTCAACACCAGAATACTGACAAGCTTGACACCAACTTGGTGTTAACATTTTAACACTCCATTTTTGCAGTGTATATGGACAAGCATTATGTACATGCAAAAAAAAACACGATTTGTTTGAAAATTCATGGCGCCCACATCGGGAAATCTCTGAGTCAGCCTTTAACACCGTTTTCATATATGTGTAGCTTGATGTAATCATGGCAGCGGTGGTGGTCGGGATCTAGGAGGTAGAAATGGGTCCCGAACGACAAATTGTGAATTATATAAACACACCGGATCCCTTTCGAAAAAGGAGGTTTTAGATTACTATATAGGCCTACACCATAATTGATATACTATACGAATTATATGACATACGGTATTGGAACACCGTCTTAAAGGTACTGAAATAGTACAGTAGAGTCTTAGGATGGTTATATCTGAAAACTCTGGGGAAAGTAAAATATAATAATAATAACGACAGAATGACACTTACGGGGAATAGGCTATAATGAGCTTTTATAGTTATTCAAATTAATTAATTTTCATATATGTTGTTATTCTAGTAGATTAGAACTAATTTGCATAAAATTAATATTCATATCCTTTTACGGAATAAAGCGCAAACAATAGATAACGTTAAGGGGAATCGAGAATTCCCCCTAACGTCAAAATCAGTGCATAAGAATAGCGAAATTCCCCTTTATCCACATATAGGAATATAATGATAATAATAATAATAATCATATAATATAATAATAATAATAATAATAATAATTAAAAAAGTACAAAATACAGACTGTTCACATCAAGTTTATTGTATAAAATTAACGGAAACTAGTATAAACATTAAACAGCCTATTTGTCATGTTTGTAGCACAATACAAATTAAAATGGCATACTGATTCAAGCTTGATAAATAGATAATTAATTTAAAAAATATATACTTAAAAGTATGGTTTGCAGTTAAAGGTATCTTATTCTTGGTGATTATACATGTATCAGAATTTATATCTGCAGTAACATGTTTGGAATTTTGAAGATGGGTCAAGCTTTTAGATCGGATTATTTTTCTGTAGCCAATATCTAAATAAAGTTATTATGTTAAACATGGGCAAAATTACTTTTCGGACAGAATTTATTATTTTCTACCAAGGAAATCCCATTGTTTAAATGTTTTGCCACCAGTACCACAACAACTACAACTACTACTGAAGAAGAAGAAGCAAATGGAGACATTAAATACAATAAACAATAAGATAACTTAGATTGCAAGATGATCACTGCATGTATGCAGAATATGTCAAAAAGAACCCTATCCAAAAATAACATCCATTTTTGGCTAATTGGTGAATACAAAGCTTTTTTTTTGGGGGGGGGGGCTCTTTGAAACTCAAATGAAAAAAATGACAGAAATCGGAAATAAAGTAACCCAATGGTGAGAATATTCCCCCAAACGACGCAGGACTACCTTGTCCATACATGAACCTATAGTAATGTATGGTAAATTAATACAGAATACCCTTGCTCATACCTTTTGCTTTACCTTGCATATGGAATTATTTTAAGATGTATTTTTCCAGATTTACATAGGAAAATATAATGTCTGTCAATTCTAACAAAGAAAACGATTTAATCTTCCCCTTTAAAATTATTTCAACTTTGTTATTGTTTCCAGCAAAATTCCCATACAGACTGGCCTAAAATATTTGGAACTGGAAAAGGCAAAACCAATAGCGCGGTTGAAAACCTTACATTTTGCAGGATTTGTTATCGTTGGCTTTGCTTTTACGAACACCGGTATAATAACTGCTTTTTTATATGATAGACATGGTCGTCCGAGTAATAATGCCTGTTTTTTAGTGTCTCTAACCTTTTAATACATTCTATTATGCGAAAAGGACAATAGCGAAGCACTGTCACACACGCTAGCACACATTACACCCACAGATACTCCCAATCGTTTAATCGATAGGCTTGGAGTAGAATAGTCTAAGAACGTTCGTAACTCTTGATGCGTATCACGAGTTGAGAACCATCTCAGCAGGTGTTTGGGGAACAGACCTAAGTCGCAACTAATAGAAATCTTAGCTTGTGCTGAGCATGAGTTGCGACACAACTTACGCATCAACTTTGGGGAACGAACCCCAGGTAACTTTAAGCTGACGTTTGGCTTCACATCTATAGGTGTTAGGTCTTAAAAGTCTCCCTCGCTTTTCTAGCGAATAGCATCAGAATAGTATATCTATATATATTTGTTTTTTAAATTTTAACTACAGGTTAAATTTTATCATGGCTATTTAAATGGTATACCTACCTGAAACAAGGTTTTCTCATGGATGGAGCACGGAAAATTGATTTATTGATTATTACCTAACATAGCATTAGCTACCAATACAGTCAAAGGATTAGATCTTTTACCTTGCCCCATTCACAGTTTTATCACATCCTTTGGCCGAGTATCATATTCGCCATCAGTATTGCTTGTCCTTTAACCTATGGAAAATTATTTTCATTAATGGCGCAAATAACCGAACGGATCTAAAATAGATTCTGTGACCTCTCAATGTCAGTAGCTGGAGGATAATTGAATTATTTTGGTGAAAATTTGATGGATCTGAGCATTTTTTCGCTGATTTTTTTATTTCTTGCAATAAAATTGCAACACGAAAATCCTTAACCGTAATGAAAAGGTAGTATTAAAACTTCTCCGGGCAAATTCGGTCAAATTCGGGTGATCAAAAACACACCTCCATTTGATATTTGTACCCATGACGATGTCAACTGAGCAAGAAGTGTTTAAATATAATTTTTAAAATAGCCAGAATGAGTAGATTCACACTAGTATCAAGTTTTGCCATTGCTCCGGTACATGTTATAAAATAACTTTCAACGAAAGTATGATGACCTTTTGCCAAGTTTGGGACTGAATAGAATTTTGGTATTTTATACTTTTGTACATGCCTCCTGTAATGAGCCATATCTTGAGATCCAAATAGACCTAGCATTTTCGAAGGAGTACCCTACACATTACCACTATATAACACAAAATTATACTTAAAACTTTGGTTAACTTTTATAAACCACCCTGTATTAACTTTTACATTTGTCTTCCAATAAGATCTATACTTTAATTTACCACGAATCTTAATTTTTGAAGAAAACAGTGTTTGTTTTGCTTTGCTGAACATCTTGCTGATTTTAACTATTTGTACATAGACATTACAATTTACATTAAGTTCTTCTTGACGTGTTAATTGTGTATATTACCATGTTTACTGCATTTGATCCACAGACAGTTTTTACAACCATGGGAGTGCTATCGCTGATTTGCATTGTCATGACAACATATCTTCTAGTTGAAGGAGTTATGATGAGCTCTTCCACGAGTACAGAACCAGTGACAGGGAACTCCCATTCCACTCTTTGTAACACATGCTGTCAGGCTGGAATGCCGGGCATCCCTGGGCAACATGGCTTGCCGGGGTCAAGAGGTGACCCAGAGGTCAAAGGTGAAAAGGGCGACACTTGTGAAATCGCTAGCAACATGGGTAAAGCGGGCACTGTCAAAGGTGACTTGGGCCATGTAGTTGGAGAGAGTGGACCACCAGGACCGCAAGGAAGAGCTGGAAAACCAGGCAAGATTGGCCCCGTAGGCCCCCGGGGCCTACCAGGCCCGCCAGGAAAGCACGGAGAAAAGGGTGAAAAGGGAGATACTCAAGAGGAAACTGTTGTCAAGAAATCAGCATTCACTGTTGCGAATAGCCATAGTAAAGCTGTATCAGCCGGAGATGTATTTGGTAATTGGGATCACATCGTCATCAACAAGGGTGACGATTTCGACCAGACCTCGGGAAAATTCACATGTCGCGTACCGGGAACATACGTTTTTATGTTCAGCCTTTGCAATTGGGGTAGCGGCAATTATCCACTCGGTCAACTTATGAAAAACGGCGTCGGCATTGTGGGCACATTCAGTCGTTATGATAAACATGACCAAACGACTAACGGAGCCATCATGGAGTTGGCTATCGGTGATGAGGTTTGGATTGGGTTTGGACAAGGCGGGACAGTCAACAGCGATGGTCGGAAATATACTTCCTTCTCGGGATATCTGCTCTACGAAGGCTAACTGTAATTATGAAAATATACAACATTTGAAAAAGTATTCTAAACATTACAATTTTACTGGGCCAAACAGGCCAAACGCGATTTCGTGTCACGAACTATATAGGTACTAGGGCGAATTATACAAGCAATGTAAACCTACAAAAATAACTACACCACTTTTAGAAATCGATATTATCTAAAATACTCACAAGCGATAGCTAAATTGGAAAATACATTAATTTACCGAAGGTTTCATCTTCTTTGGGGTCGAGCAATTTGAGTACGAAATTACGAAACTCTGGTGGATCAAAGCCCGAAGACCCCGTTTTCGAAAGGGACACTTTACAGCTATTTCAAAAGAGTTGCACTGTGGACTACACGATTGAATGAGCGCAAGCATACTTTGACCATGGAAGATTAGAGATAAGAAGGAAGCACATCGACTTCCACCATCCGATTTTAATTTGTTTATCCATTCACCCGCACAAAAGGGATTCAACAGCGACCCTTTGATCGTAATCCCTCTGCCGCAATCGATGATCAGATTCAGCGAGCAATCATTACTGGAGAATTTTTTTGAAAACTCTACATACGAACACGTAAAAGTGTAAAAGTATATTGCATATTACAACATGTTCCGGCTGTCTCCGGTGTGTATTTGTTGCTGTTTTCGTTAAATACGCAGTGTCTGTACATCGCTATGCGTTCACCTTTAGTGCCCAAGACTGCCCAGGGTGAGAAATAAAGGATGAAATTTTGGACGAACTTTGACGTGTTGACCGGGGGGGGGGGGGGTCCGTCTTGGATTTTCGTTGGACACCCATGCTCATTCCAGGGGTTCTGAAAGTGACCCCTAACGGGACCAATTTTAATTTAAAATATACCCGGTGTGAAAGCAGATATAGTCCGGCGGGAGCCATAGTCCGGGCTCCATAGACGATAACGGAACAAATCGTGAAACTAATGTTGCGTGAGAGTCAACTGAATCGAGTGCCCTATTCTTTTTTTCCGTTGTAGCCGGACTATGAGTACGCCGGACTATAATTACTTCTACACCGGCCCTATAATGGGACCAGTTTTGGTGAAATTATACTAGTTTTCAGTGAAAATATACACCTAACGGTACAGCAGTAATATGACATCCTTACTGTACTAGTTTAAATATATTTTCCACTAGTATTATCCCAGTTATATACTCTCTTTTGAAATTCCACTTATAATGTATTATAAACATCTTTACTTGTATGAAAAATGTTTTTGATTTATATTGTAACAATTAATTTTTCACTGTACTGCATTATTTACATAATTATTTATCATATTGTTTTTGCTGTACTCTACGATGAACAAATAAAGATTGATTGGAGATTGAAGATAACTTGCAGTGAGATTATACCGCTTGCGGGACCTGTTTTCAATACATGAAAAAACATACACATTTAAAATAGCCATATCAAATACTTGCCACGTGTGCGACTGCAAGAAAACTACCAACACAAAAAAAAAAAAAAAAAAAAAAAACAGGTTATTTGGGGCTGACAATGGTTAGGTTAACTTTTCCTATTTGTATCATTAAACCAGTCACAATCAAACTGAATTTGTACCCCTAGCGGGACTAGAACTATTATTGTGAATTTGATACCCCAAGCGGTAGTCCCGCATTTGCAGCTAGTCCCCCTTTTTTTGGAACGAGCATGGGTTCCCGACCAAAATCCAAGAACCCCCGGGCGTGTTGACCGGTTTCCATGTAAGCCGCCATAATGTTTGAGTATTTTCTTCGCAGGATTCATCGCGTGCTGATTCGCTGATTCCCGATGACCCGGAATCTTTACGCAATGAAGAAACAACCACGAACTCCAAATTTTCTCGAGCGAGAAAATCGGATTAGGATTATTCTCGGAAGGGCCTTTTGTGAGGATATAAATAACAATTGCAATTATAGGGCGGCAGATGGATTGGTCAAGTTATCTCTTTCTTCCATGCTTTGACCATTCGCAAGGAATTGTCATTGAAATTAGCCCGGTCGGTGCAATGCAATGAAACCTTATACAAAGCCCATTGAAAATCTTGTGTCATTTTCAAAATTGGACATTTCAAGCTTTCAAGCACCACAGGTGTGGCAGGAGATATAGTCCTTCGGGAACAATGGTGAACAATAGGGCAATCGATTCAGTTGACTCTTCATGCAACATTAGTTTCACGCTTTATTCCGTTGTCGTCTATGATACCTGCCGGACTATGATTACTCTCACACCGGCTTGCAATTCTTCACTATTTGTGCTGAAGTTAGGCTCTATTGAAAAAGGAAACCGTCACTAACAAAATGTATATTTTACTTTAGCTGTTGTTTGTCAATCTTTCATCAAATACCTATTACAAATCTGGTCAGTTATTTTTGTTGCTTGAATTCTTGGTATATCAACGTATTTTTATAACACGTTTAACCAGGGGAGGGAGCTATTTGTAACCTCGTATAAAACATCCAATAATGGTTAATTTTATATCGATATATATCTATGGATCTCTTTTTCATTTGTATCAAATACGTATCATCTATCCGAAGGACGTTGCAAGCCCGAATCTCTGAACTGAAAAATAGGCCGATTTTCAATTTTGAGTCAAATATTGATATGAACACTGGTTTGTGGAAATAGCAATTCTGGCCTTTATAGAAAGTTTCTTGCTTATGTCGCAAATGATTTTTCTATAGGATCCTCAAGTAAATCCCGGGAGTTCCACTACTAACCTCAGAACCTATAGTCTTGAGGTAGGTCCATATGACCTTGCAAAAGAGTCTGCACAAAATGTTATGATGGTTTCTGGGCAACATTGACCTGCTGATTCCAAATCTCAATGATGCAACTCTGTCATCCTTGAGCATCTTGAGATAGGGAAGGGGTAAATCAACAGGGGTAAATGTTTCACGCACGGAGTTAAAATGTGTATAGACATGTTCATCTGGTTCTAAGGATTCAAAAAATGTATAATTTCCTATATCTACAACAGAGAAGATGAGAAAGAAGGAGATGGTTCAACTGTTACTTCAAAAGATAAACTGTTTATCCGCCTATTCATCTTAATAGCCTTAAATCCGATTGATTCGATCAAGACTTGCGCTTCTTGCTATTGAACATTACATACACCTGTCATTAAATCCCAGAACTATTCCAATTACCCAGTTGTCAACTGGCATTTACACAAAGTCTATACACTTTGGTCGTAACCAGTATAGCGAAACGTACTCTTCTGCATCATTTACAGACAACTTTGACCCAAAATTTTCAAAGCATTTTGGCGCTTTGGACAGGTATTATGGGTACGGTTGAGTTTTATTCAAAATGCATTTATCTAATCATTCATCATAATTATCGTATTTCACAGGAACTAACCGGATATGTTTAAATTAGGCTAAAATAACAACATCCTTTATTGACCTCACAAGATTAAATCAAGGGCTAATTTTGCTGTTTTCATTCGTTAAAAAGTCATTGTTTTCCCTCAATTATTTCTCCAATGAATAAAATAAATAATTATCGGTCAGACCAAACGTGGACTTTATTACCAGCAGAGAAATTTTAGCTGGAATATTAATAAACTGTTTAGTATAGCAGTGTGTCAATTACTTCCTGTTCTGAAAACTTTCCTGACTGGCCAAGTTGAGTCGGATGAACAGATTACTTCAAAGGTGCAATCGAGCGGCCCTTGAAGTTACCCATACAATGAGCTGGTGAATGAGAGTAATCCTGGGTAATCGGATTTCAAAAGCGAGCCATCTCCTTCTTTCTCATCTTCTCTGATCTACAACCTTTTGTATTTGCACGACAGTCCAAAACTATTCAAGGTCATCATGGGGTATAGCATTTACATTTACTTTATGTTAATCAACTCAAAGATATCTAACAGAGGTCAGAGTGCTGATCCCCATAGACACTCTATGCCTTAATACCCTTTCTCCCTTCATTATATCCCCAATGGCAAACAAATCACATAACGTATTTTACAATACTACACACACTGGCCAAAAGTATTGCAACATGTAGAAAACGAAATTCATAATCACCAACCAACTGATTTCAAATTATAGCGTGAATTTTTGACAACAAAATACGTATTAAATGCCAGTTGTGTTTTTCATACAGACGCTATTCCCAGAACCCCAAAGGGTGAATAAACGTTTGATTTGATTGTCATGTTCCCTAAATAAGGCAGATTAAAGGAACAGCGAATGATAACTTGCCGATTGCACTCCAGAAGGAATATACAGACACAGAAACCAAAAATATGGCTTCAAAGCAGCCGCTTTCATTAGGGGGTTACACTAATGTTTATGAGATAAAATTATAGTGGTTGTGTGGATCGTAAATGAGATAAAGTCAATGGAAGACAGCGGTCTTCGAAAAAATCGAGAAATGTGGAGACACCTGAAATGCAATTCGAATGATAAATCACGTGGTTTACGTAAATCATGTCTAATTACACGTTTCACATTGCATGACAAACAGCACAATGTCAACGGTGTGATTTAAAAGTTGTTTTCAAGTTATCACGTGAACTCTTTCTTGCCATTAAATTTCCTGAGTCCAACGGTGATGAACGTGCTTCCATCTTTTTTTGGCATTATCTCATTTTCGGTCCATACAACCACACAGTTTTTTGCCCTAAACATTTAGAGCAGACCCTGACAAACCCATAAGGTTCATTTAGCGACTATTTTGCAGCGTTTTTGACGTTCCTGTAGCCGTATTTTCTTCTGGAGTACAACCGGCAAGTCATCATTAGCCAGCTCCTTTAACCCGTCATATTTAGGGAACATGATAATCAACTTAAACGTTTTTTGCACTACTTGATTCTGGAAAACAGCTTCTGTTTGCAAATCACAACTTTGGCAATGATTACGTAATGTGTAGTCAGGAACTCCTGGTACAATTTTAAATCAATATTTGAATATAAATTACCTTTTCTACATGTTGCAATACTTTTGGCCAGTGTGTGTATGTATAAGCATGAAGAATTTGAGCCCATTTCGAGAGAAATCTTGCATTATAATTTTCCCCCAGGGTGACCTTGAACCATTTTAAGCCTACTCTGTTAAAAGTAATTGTCCTAGATATGGACAATTACCCTTTTTCATCCTTAGAACAGATAAACATGTCTATTCACCTTTTGATCCCGTATGAAACGTTTACAAATTTTATCCCTTTTAATTTACCCCCTTCCATATCTCAAATTAAATGCTCAAGGATGCAAAAGTTGCGTCATCATAAATTGGAATCAGCAGGTCAATATTGCCTAGAAACCATCAAAACCTTTCGTGCAAATTCCTCATCTCGTAAACCATTTTGTTTTGGGGGTCATTTTTTTTTTTTTCAACTTGGACCTTTTTGTGGTCACAATTTGCCCACTACTTTGGAGTAGTATGCAAAGTTGACTACTACCCCGGTAAATGACCCCGAAAATGACCCGTGTTAGTGTGTTCGATGTCAACTAAATTGTGGGTAATACGGTAGATCGTAGAAAGTGTTGTGAAGTATCCAAATTGTTTTCAAATACGTAATTGTAGCATGGATTCATTTCAGTACGTATGTTTGAACAGTTTTCTTCATGCTGACCCCTCTCTTTAACACTGTAGCAGTGTCTCAACTTAGATTTCTGGAAATTTTCAGGGCCCTTAACGAGGTGAGTGACGACATTTTGACCCCCTCTCCCTCTAGCAAGATCATTTAGGTCTACGTTATAAGACTTGGTTGATCTTTTGCTGAAAAATCATTTTGTTTATAAATTGGTATAACTGCTATAAGCTTCGATTTGGTGACAGACCATTCAATATCATTGGTCCCAAGGTCCGGAGCAAGATTTCTGTTAACATCAGAATGCACCCTTCACCAGTGCCTTTAAGTGGATTATGAAAACACACTTTATTACCCTGATATTTATTTTGATAATTTGAATTCTTTAGTAATCTGTATTATGCTGTATTTTTGTACTTTTAAGTATTTGATGTAAGGCGCTGTGTTCTTTAAAGAGCGCGAAATAAATGCAATTTATAATTATAATTATTATATTATTAGACGAACAATTTGACACAATTTTTATGACAAACGGATAAATCTGAAATTGTACCCCTATTGTGACTATGAACCTACTTTGCTTCATAACTATTAGGCTATGATTCCAAAGAGAAAAAGATGCTCGGATAAGGACCAAGGTGGCGTACCCCTGGGGAGTACATACGTTCGCGTCGTCGGAAATGCATTTTTTCTTAAAATTATAGAAATTAGTTCTACGTGTGTTCTCACGTCTAGTATGTGCATATTTTCTAGAAAATGAATTAAATGTCATCTCAATTTTTGCCCTGAATATTAGTGACCAACGGATGTACAAAATGATTCATTGACTCCAGCAAATAACGGGGCTATTGAAAATCCGTTCGGTATGCAGAAGACCAAACACTTCAGATTCCTTTTTCATCTGAAACTGTAGAGCCATTGTTATTATCCACGCTGCTGAAAAGATGTCAGGTATTATACCACCACCACCAGGTTTAGATTAAGCTATTTTGCATGATGTGGAACATAAATTACCTGTCCTCTTTCGCGAATAAATAAGCGAAAAGTTGTTTGGCAAACTGTGACCTAACATCTTCGTGCAGAACCAAATCCGTAACTTGCCGCGTAACCCCATTTCTATGCAATTTATCGCGTTATTAGCAGAAATCGAAAATCATATATGGAATGCAGGTAAACCGGTGCCGAACAAACTTTTAAATTGAATAGAAAAGAGGTCCTATGTTAGGTCATAGCTTGCTAAGCAACATTTCTACCATGATTTTTATTCGTCTTCGTTTCCTTTACGATCATAGTTATTGAACTCCCAGTGGAAGCCCGAGTTTTATTTTATTCGTGAACGAGACTATAGCTCAATCTAAATAGGGCGGTGATAACAACCGAAAGCTTTTCAGCATCATGGACAATAACAATGGCTGTACAGTTCCAGAGAATCTGAAGTCCGTTAATTGTCTTATGCTTAACGGGCGGATTTACTTATCAATAGCGCCATTAACGGCTGGAGTCAATGGAACGTTCTGTACATCCGTTGGTAACTCATATTCGGGGGGAAAAAGAGATGACATTTAATTCGTTTTCAAGGAATTGTGCACATACTAGACGTGAGAACACTCGTAGAACTGATTTTTACCATTCTAGAATATTTATTTAGGAAAAATTATGTACTTCCCAGGGGTGCATCACCTTTGTAAACGCTATGAGATCTGCCCGCTGGCCTATATTGAATTACAGCATGCAGACTGGGCAAGCTATACTTTGATGAACATGCTGGTATAATTTTCGATGCGTTTCGACCCTTTCCATGTTTTGACCCCTGTATAAACCTTACCCATAAAAGTTTTGGGTCAAGTCATCATGGCTTAATTTGATTAGTCTATTGGTCTTATAAGTGTATGCTAACTTAAATAAATGAAAGAAATATGTGAACACCGAACTATTATTTTGGTCTTCTGAATTAAATTGACCTGACTGGACAATAATCAATTGATGGAACGATGGATGTACTTTTTTATGCTCTTTATATTAAAAAGCATAAAAAGTAAGTACTTCTATAAACGTCCTAGACTTTATATACTCTGCACCATCGTTGTCACCACTACTGTCTATACTCATACTAGGCTAGCGGGCAGATCTCATAGCGTTTACAAAAGTGACGCACCCCTAACAAGTACATAATTTTGCTAAAATAAATTGCCTAAAATGATCAATATCAGTTCTACGCGTGTTCTCACTTCTAGTATGTGCACATTTTCTTGAAAATGAATTAAATGTCATCTCTTTTTTTCCCCCTGAATATAAGTGACCAAGGGATGTACACTACGTTTCAGCAAATAATGGTGCTATTGATAAGTAAATCCGTCCGTTATGAATAGGACAACGGGACTGCAAAGTTATTGTTTTTGTCCATGACGTTAAAAGCTTTTGAATTGTTTTCACCGTCCGATTTTGATTGAGCTACAGCCTCATTCATGAAGAAAATAAAACTCAAACTTCTGCTGGGGGTTCAATAGCTTTGATCGTATATTTCATCATTTATTCAAAAAGGAAACGAAGATGAGCAAAAATCTTGACAGAAATTTTGATTGGCAAGATATTATATGACCTAACATCTTGGTGCAGAAACAACACCCATAACTTAATCATATTAATATAGGACCTCTTTTCTATTCAATTAAAAGTTTGTTCGACACCGGTTCACCTGCATTTCATGTAGGTGAATCATTTCGATTTCTGCTATGAACGCAATAAATTTCATAGAAATGGGGTTACGCGGCAAGTTACGCGTTTGGTTCTGCACAAAAATGTTAGGTCACAGTTTGCTAAACAATTTTTTCTCATGAGCTGTGTTCACTTCGTTTCCCTTTCGAATAAAGGATGAAATATAGGGTCAAAGAAAATTGAACACACAGTAGAACCTCTAACTTTATTTATTTGTGAAAGAGGACAGGTAATTTGTGTTCCACGTCATGAAAAATAGCTTAACCTAAATCGGGGTGATGGTATAACACCTGCAATCTTTTCAGTTGCATGGATAATAACAATTGCTCTGCAGTTCCATATGAAGAAGGAATCTGTGAAGTGTTTGGTCTTCTACATACCGAGCGGAATTACTTATCAATAACCCCCCATTATTTGCTGGAGTCAATGAATCATGGTGTACATCCGGTAGTCACTGATAGTCAGGGCATAAATTGAGATGACATTTAATTCATTTTCTCGAGAATGTACACATACTAGACGTGCGAACACACGTCGAACTGATTTCTATAATTTTAGGAAAATTATTTTGGAAGAATTATGTACTTCCCTGGGTGCGCCACCTTGGTCCTTATCCGAGCATCTTTTTCGCTTTGGCCTCATGGCCTATACCGATCATGAAAGTCAATCTGATTGGTCTGCCCTATTCAACAACATTGGTCTGCCCTAGTTTACTCCCCTCGCCCCGCAACTGTGTAAATCCCAATGGCAGAAGTTGAAATGGAATGGTCTTGCGTAACTAGCGATAATGTGTTTGATGGACCTTTCTCATAGTTCCAGAATAAATGAAGGAGGATGGCCCGATTTAAGTATATAAAATTTTAATCTTGATAGAATTCCCTTCACCCTAAAACCCCATCTATATAGTTTCGCGCCGATATTGCAATCCGTTTTGATGGGAGACCTCGAAACGTGATTTTGTAAGCCCATAGAGTACTGTGTAAAATTAATATTGGTCGACCAAAATGGGGAACATTTTCGCTCATAACTTTCAAACCAAACATCCTTTAGCCCTAAGATTTCACAGGATACATGAAAAAAATATTAGCTTTCTGTTGATGCTAAAATTTTGACCACTGGGTTTCTGGGGACGAGGCTATTAGTGATCGGGCCATGGACCTTTAATTAGGTTTTATGATAACAACAAATAAATTTCAGTTGATTGACCCCAAAGAGGGCACAGGTCATGAGAATCACAACAGAAATTGTTTGAAAGACACTCTATTACGGACTGATAGTTTAAATACTAGAAACACTCAGCAAATGCTAGTAAAAGTGTAAATAGACTATGGAATAATAGGCACGGCCAAATGCATCTGCATTTGCCAATGCCATTAAAGTTGTTTTAAGGTCCATTCTCCGATAAAGTGTTCAAAAAGTCGTTTTTTGTGTCGCTCACATCATGCACAGTTTAAAGCTTGTTTTTTGCCTTTAAGAATGAATGTTTATGAATATAAATTATACTTAGGAGTTATGTTTTCAAAATGATCCGGACTAGATGTTGTAACCGGATGAGAAAGTATCAAGCAATAAGGCTAAAGATGCATAATTCTTGCTTTTCGCAATGTTGCCAGCCTCCAAATCCGTTCTTAAAATGTATCCCTGCTCGTTAGACAAGAGCGCATATCACAGATTGCATTGCATTTTTATCAGCCTCTATTATGCACTAATTGTTAAGTTTAAAACATGAAAATATTGGATTATTAAGTTTCGCAAGAGTTCTCTGAGAGCATGTCGCCAATATTGCAGACAGATACGTTACAATAATTCAAATGGATACAAACTTGCTAAAAAATAACTGAATACCTATGTTCCAATATGTGATAAATCGAGAAGATGTCAATGTTATATTATACATGTTTTGCATAAAAATCTGGTTTCAACGTAACAGTTTCCAGCCCTAGTAATGAAGGAAATCCCTCCTGTTACGGTCATACCGCGACAGATACTTTACATCCCTCCTGCTACAGTCTTGCATCTGGAGTGATACATAAGTCGAATACCACCAACCATGCTTTAGTATGAAGGTTAATACCTGATAACGTATATGGACTAAGTGGTGAAGTGATGACGCTGAAGCAAATACTTTCATCAAGAACAGGAGACTAAGAAAAAGCCCGACAGATACGTTACGACAGATACGTTACTCAGTGTTAACGTTAGGGCAATATACTACAAATCGGATATATTTCGATCACCCATGCATTGTCCGTGTTCTGGACTAGTAAAGTTAACTGATTTTCAGTGAATTTCATGAATTCCTAATGGTGATATGTCGTCTTGGTGGAGACCAAACTTGAACACGTTAACGGAGGGAGGCCCTTAAAACCTCTTGAAAAAACACATAATGAGTCGGAGCACGGGGTTAGGGGGTAGTTATACCGAAACGAGACAGGGTCTGCTTGAAAATGCAGTGGAAGGGCTTGTTGGTTTGTTGGCGGGCGATTCTGAATTCCAATTTCCAAAGTGTTTGGCGAATTGCGGATGAAAATACCATACAAACCGATGTGAATATGGTTAGTACCCCACTACTACTATAATAACTATAATAAGTTCAGCTTTTTCAGAACAATATGAAATTAAACATGACACAAAACGATGATTTGGGGGTAAACTTTTTTTAATGAGATTAAGCAGTTTCTTTAAAAAATTAGGCATTATGTCTCTTATGCATATGCCACTCGCGTAAATACTTGAGTAATTAAATGTTGTAAATCTTCATAATTATACGTTTGTGCTATGTGAAAACATTTAGAAGCATTTGGGGCAGGCAAATGATGGAAGATTTGCCTAAAGGACACACACTTACTTTTAGCAATCTAATTTGAACCTATGGGACGATTCACACATATTGCATGTGTGCACCTTATCCCCTTATCGTTGTCACATGTAAGCCAGTGAGTTGGAGTCGCGTGATCAGACCTGGCACGCATATGCCCATAAACACAGCCAACATTTTCAATACGCCATTTTCAAGTTTGATGAGTATACCACAAAAACAAATTCTTTCGCACAGATAAACACACCTTTACGCTTGGTGCAGTGTCGAATATATTAATATAGATGATTCCCGAAAACCGATATCTACTTTGTTTTGTGCTAAGGGTAAGGCAGCCAAGTTGTGTCCTCATTGTTATTGCAAGCAAACCGTAAGCCCGGACCGTAGTCGTTAAAATGCTTTAAAACTGTAACGAGTAAGTTAGAATCTAAGTACGATCTTGCCGAAATGAAGTTACCGCATAAGTTGAAAAAAATATCCTGTCGACTAAACTACGAAGATCTATGCTATGCAAAATACAGAAAGCGACATATTGTTTTGGTATGATTGAAGAAGTAAAAGTAAATGACAGTTGGATAATGCAAAAGTAAAAGGTAAGGGACATACATGCGTACACAGGAACGGAATACTGATCGATCTTCAAAGCGTTTGGGTCACACTTACCATTTTAATGCCATATAATGGAGCAGCGTTGGTGTAAGGGGGATAGCTCTACATCCTCTACACCGAGTCGGTTAACCTTCTTAGCATGGAATCACAAGTACACGCATCACGCATGGCACTAAAAACGCCCTATATGATGTTTACCGGTCAAAACATGCAATGTCTTTTACAGGTTCAGCTGGTTTGGGATAGAATCCAACATTTGGAATCTATCAATAAGTAATTAAATGTAAACATGTATATTAGAGGCTTTCCACAATGTTATTTATTTCCGTACCACTAGAATAGGTCCGCTGCCTTACCAGGTGGGCATCGGGCAAGGCATACTCATATGGGACAATATTATCATAGGTCCCCATTTGCACCTGGGCGGGAGAGCAAGCGAGGTAAAGGGCCGTGCCAAGTGCACATTCGCCTAGCGGGGACTCGAACCCAGGAACTTGGGGTCATGAGTCGTCGTTGTATATACCCAATGGACCACATGTGCCACAAGTCCAAACAAAGAACACGCATTACCAGTAGGAGCCATTTAAAACATCAAGTTCAGGGATTGGGGATATTTTCAACATTTGGAAAAACTACAATAAGTACAAACAAGTACTGCATTCGCGCATTGCATTCTAAACTTCACTATATCTTGTAAATGCACTGTTGGAAAAAAAATCACAGGAATTGGACCCCTGCCTTGAGTTAAGGGGAAAAATTGGCCCTCTCAATCTCATCTTAACAAGGAACAAAATCACATAGCTCCCTTTTGCGGTGATCGTAGATTTTCCTTAGGGACGTTATAGGACATAAAGTAGCGAGTGTTCTGCCGCCGTCATTTTTAAATTGCGTCGTCATTTTGTGGAACGTAAAACTATCGAGCGTACGTATCAGTGTTACATTTCTTTAAAGTCGACTTTGTGTGGCGGCCGTTTTATTCAATAATTTGTGGAAACTATCAAACGATAGGAAAAAGTATACGTCTCTAAAGATGCCTACAGTCCTTCTCTATGAAAAAAAAAATGGGGCTGTGCTGTCATCTTGTGTTATGATGTCTTGTGGACGTCAAGGTCAGAAAAATACCCTTCAAACACTAACAAATGGTCTTGTGCATAAATGATCTGAATTTTATTAATAAACAACATTTGAAATTGGTGATGATAACCATAGGATACATAAGTATTTCCTTATTAATTTAAAATACCAATGTCACTCTGACGTGGATCCAAGGTTGCGATGTATATAGACGGCGCGATCATTTATTCAAAAAATTATAACAAAGTCAAGGACAAGCATTTAACTTGTATTATATAAAGGCCAATTGTCATTAGAATACTTGTGGGCTTTGAAAAATTTGAAGAAAAAAATTCGGCAATTGTTTTCAAAATGCAACCAAACTAGCAAAGAATTGATGCAAATTTGGCCGAAAATCAAAGATGGCGGACGTGAACAGCTATTGTTTTTAGAGTGCTTCAAAAAATTAGTCATCACAAGAAAATGTAATTAACAAAGGTAGACTAACTTGCAGGATGATTTTATATATGTAGACTTGTTCTAAGTAGATAAGTATTAAAGCAGTATTGTCAGTCGATTGGCCCCTCCGACTATAAACACCCCTTTTGAATGAAATGGAACAACAGCTAGTCCAAATCGGCATCGATATATTCCACTGCTCACTCTGAACCACTGTCTGGTCAAAAAATAAGACCCTCAAATCCTCAGTCCATTTAGACCAGGGTGGGTAAAAACAAACAGTTTGACCAGTGAAATATCTCACCAAAAACCTTTCGTGGTGGCGTGTGGGCACCTTATTACTCGGAACAAGTCTGCAAGTAATTAAAATATCCTGAAGTAGTCTACCTTTGTATAATTAACAATTATACTTGCATAACTGTTCCTGGTAGATAAGGTATTCAAATCCGTAGTTTAAAAGCTCACCTCTGTATAGACAGGATGGCCTGAGAAAATTTTGTGCACTTCGGACGGTTGTTGTAGAAACGATGATGAAACACACTAGAATTAGATCAATCAGCCTTTTTCCAAAATATCAGTACTGACACGCCTTGCTGAAAAGCAGCGGATGTGACGCTGATCTGGTAGAATGGGGTGGAAAATAGACACATCTTTCCAGCTCTTTGCATAACAAATTTATCATCTTGCTATAGTGGCTCTTGTGACACCACGATGAGGTTTAACATATGAAAATAAACAGTATTGTCAACCCTCAATACTATTAGTAGCTTTTAAATATTTATCCAAAAAAGTGTACCAAACCAGACACGTGTCTTTAATATATCTTGGCAAATCAATTTGCTTAATTCCACGCCCTGGGCGCGTTGCACTTTTGGTTGGTTTTGATACCAAGAAATGTATCCTTCATATCCTAGCTGAGACTAAATTCAGTAGAGAAATTGCGCAATTGCATCACTTCGGTCTGCGAAAACTAATTGCAATAACATTGCAGTCTCCAAGTTAGGAGCTGGAAGAAATCTCGCATAACCAGCATTATCTTTAATTAAAGTAGGACTTTCTCCACGGTCAAATAACAATGTTAACGAGGAAACTGGAGGACCGTTTGTTGAAAATCCTAATGAGCGTTTATCAAATACGAGTGACTACCGAAAGGTACACCGTCAACAGGCAAATGAGTCATTGAAATGGCAGCGCAGTAAGTAGTATTTATTGTGGAATACGACAAACCCTCCTTGAATAGAGAAGACAAACATTGTGAATGGAAATTGCCCTAAAGATGCTGGGAAAGCGGATTATTTTCTGCTTCTTACACCAGCAAACCATTGTTTCCAAGCTCCAGAGTATTGTTGTTCGGTACCTGATCTCCACGAGGCGAGAATATGCTCGGCTGCCTCGCCAGGAATTCCTTGATCTAATAAGTGTCGGCGACACAAGCCACCTTGCCAGTTATGACTGCAGAGGATGCTGTTACCCTGAGTGATTGAAGTTGAAGAAGATTGCGAATTTTGGAAGTAGAATGGGACGGCTGAATAGCATGATTGTAGATTGGAAACCAAAGGTTTGGTTTGCATACTGGTGCAGATAACACATTCTTGACACCTTGTCGGGTTGTGCACATTTGCAATAAACGACTAGGATGTGACAAATGGGTGGGAACGGCGTATTGCCACTATATTGTCCCACGGAATGGAGAGAAAGAAAGCGTCGACCTTCCATGCCAGAGGAGTGGGTTTTCAAGAACGAACCTGTGAATTTGGGAATGAGCCTCGATGGCGAAAAGGTCCACTGAGGGACGAACTTGCGAACGAGCTCGCTGAAAATTTCTTGATTTAATGACCACTCGAGATTGTAATGAGGACTCGCGACAGGATGTCTGCTGTACATTTTGAAGACCCGGCAGAACTATTGCAGATAATGAATTGATGGCGAATGACCCATTCCCAAAATTTTCTTGGCTTATGGCACCAATATGGCACGATCGAGTGCCGCCCTGTTTGTTCACATATGACACAGCTGTGAAGGCAATGACGCCGGAAGGATTTGGAAAGGTGTTGACCAGGACTCCACTGAAAACCAGACCCGTCATGAGCTCTAGACCATTTATGTGTAATTTGCGTTCCTCTTTTGACCAAAGTCCATTGGTCTTCTGGCATGTTGTTAGAATAACAGCTCCCCGTCCTTTATGGAGGCTCTAGTTTTTGAATTGATATATTGGTTTGAAGGCAGCATCATTGCCTTGCCGTTCAAGTGTTTAAATTTTTGATCCACAAACGGACGCTCCTGTCGAGCCTGTAAGCTTATTTCATGAACTCGTTGTAATCTTTCTCCGAGTTCTGGAGAGCACGATTAACTCTGGTGTAGAAAACGACAATAATGGACCTGCCGGCATAACGGCCCATGTGGCGATATCATCAAGCCTACTGTGCTTGATACTTGACGAATTGTCGGACGAACTGTCGAGAGCAGCGACTCTATTTGGGCTAAAATGCTCACAATTTTGGCCTGCGGTAAGAAGATTTCCATCCTCCTTGAATCTAACAGAAAAAAGCGAGGGGAACTCTGCCCGAGTTTTGGAACTAAACATGACTTTTCCATATAACAAGAAATCCGAGGTTCGAAAGAAGAAACTCACTGCGAACTTGCTTGTTCGTCGCATTCCTCTGCTGAGGACGCTATAGCAGTAGATGTCTCATATAACTTATGCATCGTATCCCTAATGGCTCATGTGCGCAATGACTGGCTTTAACACTTTTGTAAAAATTCCCGGCGCACTTGTCAGACCAAAGGGTAGAGCGGAAAATTGCAGAACTTAGCTTTCCCACAATAAATCGAAGAAATTTCCGATGTTGCTGTATATCGATTCCGAAAAATAAGCATCTTTTAATCCAGTGCCACATGAACTCGCCCTTCCGTATCAACTGAATCGAATTTTGCAAGTTTTCTCTTGAAATCTTTTTACCATGAATTTGTTCAATGGGCAAAGATTTTTACAGGTCGAAGATCTCCCGTCCTTTCTTTGGACTAAAAATTAAAATGGCCCTTGACATGGCGTGGCAAACTGAACCGCCCCTTTTGATAGAAAGTTGTCTATCTCTGCAATATCTTTTGTTGGCCCAGAATCCTTCAATACCGTCAGTGGTGCCACTTTTTGATGCAGTGTGGCGAAAAACTCCAAGTGATACCTTGGGATTGTTTGCAATTGTTGACGTTGCGTGATCTATTGCCACATGTTTATTGCACGTTTCAGCGCTCCTGCTGACTTGTCACCTCTTTGTTGACTTTATTTGTTACCAAGGAGGATAACTGCGTCCCTGTAGGAGTGTTTTTTGCTTCAGCCCTTGTCATAGTAGCTACTGCGCAACCATTGGATGCTTTGCCTTTGATGTGCTCTTATTGAACAAATTCTTTGAGTTCAGAATCCATTATCCTTTGCCACCTGACTTGTATCCTTGTTTGTTTGATCATTTATCTCGAAGGTAGATTTGCGCAAATATGAGATCCGTCAGTACTTCATTTTTGATAGTTTCTCTGCTGCGTTCTAGTAAGTACTCATTACTGTGAGTACGTCCTTATTAAAAAACATCTGTTCTTCTCACGACATGAGGTCTAAGAGCCTCCCTGCGTTGCATAGACTTGTGGAACTGAGCACTACACCCGCAAAGTCAAACAATGGGAAAAGGGACTCAATAACTGAGTCGGTCAAGCTCGGGCTCTGAACTGTCAACCATTCCAATTGCCTCATTAGAGGGAGTTGTGACTGCAGCGAATTTATGTTGCGTCTCAAGAAAGCTTTTGTCTTTCCCACGGATCTCCCTGTTACACCATTGCTATTAGCCTTGGCCCTTGGTGAAAGACTAATGTTTCTGGATGCTTAATTCAGTATGTAACTCATTCAAACTTCTCCTCTTAATTTGATTGTTAAATGCCTTGGTACAATGCTCTGCCAGATTCCGTACTGGGTACCCACGTTATCATATTTAAACATGCCCAAAAGCTTTATGTCATCATGCAAAGCTGGCGCCTTTAGGTGAATACTGGCCCGGTACATTATTACCGAATCTTCCGATTGGGATTTTCTGAACACCCAGATCATGACTTACCATCTAAAATTGCTGTGTTAGGGCTTACCCGGCCAACATTAACACCAATTACCGGCGGCGAACTGTCAACCTCGTCCATACGGAGCTCTGGACGAGTTGCTGCACAGCCGGAGATATAGGCGATGTTACGGGACGATGCGGAACACGGTTACTCGACTCGGTGCCATGTTTGTGGCACTATATTTACGCAAATTCCCGTCAACGCGATGTTCGAGATGTTTATCGGCCGATACCACTCTCCGCGGACAAGGAGATCTGAGTTAGATAGAGATGGAAACCATGGTAACATCCGGGAAAGGCGTGTCGCCTTCGCCGTAACTTATGCACGGTTGGCCAGCTTCACGTCGGTAGATAACTCCGGTGGTTTTGAAACCGTGTGTGGGAATATCACTTGTTCCTTGAGATTCTTATATAGTATCTACTGACGCTCTCCTTTTCGGTGAGACAGCCAGACATTCCCCTGATCTTACAGGATATTTACTTTTAAAACTCCCTTAGGAGTTTAGAAGGTATTTTTCTTTATCCTAGCCCATGCTATACGAGGTTTTATAATAACCTACATATTATCACCACGTGTATGATACAACAAAGGCACCAAAGAAGGAAAATGCCAACAAAAATGGTCACTCAAGGATCGCGCTCTATGTGCATTCGTCGAAGGGGGCTTATTTTGACAAAGACAGTGGTTCAGTTGTGAGCATGGATTATAGTGATGCGAGTTGGAATGTTCATTCATTCGCTTGAAAAAAGGGGGTTATAGTCGGGGAGGGGCCAAATTACTGACAAAATACGGATTAAATCCTTATCTACAAGGAACAAGGTAAGCAAATAATGGGGAAGACTACGCCATGTGACATGTTGTATATGAAAGATAATTGGATATGGATTAATTAGCCTCCCAAAAATTTAAGGAAAAAAATCATCTTTGAGTTTCGAAATCCACAAATATAGAAAATGGTTCAAAAAATCCAAAATGGCGGATATGCAACAAAAGATCAGGGCCGAACCCTGATGGCACAACTCAGTGTTATATATAAATTCAGATCATTGTGCCCAGGCTATTGTTAGTTTAAGGGTATTTTGTAGGCATCCATATGATACCGTAACAAATACCCAGACGACAGTACGATATTTTATTGCCGCTGGGAACTTGAACATTTAAAAGTCGAGCTGCCTGAGTTTAAGAATTACCAGAAATGGGAGTCTGGCCCGTCCTCGTAAACCAAATACAGGGTGATGTACAAGATCTCGAATCCTAATACTAAGCGTCTTCAATGGACATTGTGCTATAACTGACCTCTAACTACTTGGGGCTCCCCTGATGACATGATTCACTGGTCAGGTTTAGATGTCATGCGAAGATGCTGCTTATGCTTTAGAAATTTTGAATACCTTTCAAAGTGACAAAAATATATTTATCATGCATGGTCGTTTCTTCTAAATCGGACCACATTATGCCCACAATATGCTTTCTATAAGCTAAAAAGGCATTGTCTTTATTAAATAACAAGATTAATGAAATTTCTCGCATGGCGATCTGCAAGTTTAATTTGCAATTAAAATTGGTTGGCATCTGCTCTTTTAAACATTCGAAAAATAACTACATTTGGAACACGGCAACACGGAATGGGGGGTCGATCCAGCAAACTAGTTTGGGGGCCAGTTTTCAATTGTTTTCTTACTATTCATATGTTGGGCCAAAATTGATATTTCATTTTATAAGTTTAAGGGACATCACAGAATCCTTTCAACTTGTGAAATTATCATTGTGGTATTTCCCCCCCGAGGGTGCCCATTGAACTTTGTACAGGTCAAATGTCCAATTGGATATATTGTGAGGCCCGACAGATTTGAATGAAATGTCCTTCAATTGATCCCTTTACCAAATCGATTCATATTAAGAATTATAGTTGCCCTATAAGATGAGGATGACCATTTATGTTTATGCGCCCCCTTTGGGGTACAGAGAAACTGGCAGGCAAAGCACCTATACTTTTGCATGGGGAAATTCTGTTTTTTGCTGTAACTTTTGTTTCGATTAAATAATCTAATTTTCTTATCAAGCATATATGCTAATGCTCCAGCTGCATTTTTGTGACCAATTTTAGATCAGGAAAGATTCTGCAGTAATTATCCAAGATTTTATGTGGCCTGTCACAGAAACTACTGTAATATTTTGGCCTGCCAGAAACAACAGAGGCGTCCTGAATGTCAAACAAGTGGACGGTCATAGGTCACATCATCTATAGGATCTCTCGTTACCATGGTAACACTCGAATGTAAATCCATGCCCATTGAACTCTATTGAGTCAGGCAAAATAGGGTGTTACCGTGGTAAAAAGTAATCCTGCATGGATATTGCAAACTAAATATGAATCGGATTGGTGGAAGCATTAATTTGAGACCATCTTCACCGAAATCCGTGCACTTTTTGCATTTTTTACCCTTGTAGGCGAAATATTCACCATTTACATTTTTGTAAATAACTCCTGAACGATCCATCCCAGATAGGGCAAACTATACCGTTTCTGAATCCGTATGACTAAAGGAATACATTGGTGAGAGTTAATGCAACAATCAATTTTACATTTGACCCCTGTACAAACTTCAATGGCGCCCTCAGGTGGAAATATGACACCGACAATTTCACAACAAGTTGGAAGTGATTCTTTGTGATGTCTGTAAACCTATAAAACTGAAAAATCAATTTATGCCAATAACATGAAGTAGGAGACAACCGCCCCCTGACTAAACACTACCTCATTTAAATTTAATAGTCATTAGAGACAAGATCAGGCTTTTTGAATTATGAAGTCAGTTTAGGCAGAAATGATACCTCCTTGATGTACTGCTTTACCAAATTTTGTATATTTTCATTGTTGAAATCAGTGCTTTTTTCAGTGGCTTTTTGTACCTAAAAATGGATAAAACAAGATAAACTTGTTACCATGGCAATATAAGGTTGTTGATTATTTTTAAATACCATATGTTTACAGCACAATACCTTTCATCTCCCGAAATCCAAGAGATGTCCAAGAGTATGCCATCCTAGATTAGATTGGCCCTTAAAAGGCAAATAAATGTAAAACAATGATATATTTATTTATATTCACAGGGCAATACTTTCATTATCACTTCGTCGTTGGCTAAATCAGAAGCCAAAATTGTAACTTCCAACAACGTTAAAGGATTTTATTTTTCTTCATACAGGTCTTCTTTTATAATCATCCGATAATGGCAGTCCTTTCGTTGATTTGTATTACAATCATAACGTATCTTTGTGTGTTTGAGGGAGTTTTTGCCAGTTCCTCAATGAACAGCGAACCAACAGAGAGTTCGTCCACCACATGCAACGCATGCTGTCAGGCTGGAATTCCGGGCATCCCAGGACAACATGGTTTGCCGGGGGTAAGAGGTGACCCAGGGGTCAAAGGTGAGAAAGGAGATACCTTTGACATTGCAAGAAATATTAATATCAAAAGTGAGAAAGGTGAACCCGGAGAAGTAGGGGAAAGCGGACCTCGAGGACCACTCGGAAGAGCAGGCCCGCCGGGCAAGGTTGGCCCTGTGGGCCCTCCAGGCCTGCCAGGAGTTCAAGGAGTCAAAGGTGAAAAGGGAGAAGTTGCTCACCTTCCAGAAAGGCAGAAATCAGCATTCACTGCGGTAAATACCCAGAGCAAAAGTGTATCTGTTGGCGATGTACTTGGAAACTGGGATCACATCGTTACCAACAAGGGCGGCGATTTTGATCAAATGTCTGGGAAGTTTATGTGTCGTGTACCAGGAACATACGCTTTCATGTTCAGCTTTCCAAGATGGAGTAGCAGCTCACCCGTTTTTCAGCTTGTGAAAAACGGAGTCGCTGTTGTTGGTGCGTTCACACGCGATACCACTCATAACCAGGTGACTAATGGAGCTGCGCTGGAGCTTGTTACTAGTGATGAGGTGTGGATTTCGATCGCGTATATTGATGGAACCGTCGATGGCAACAGTTTCAGATACACATCCTTCACTGGTTATCTGCTCTATGAAGATTAACTCTTGCACCGCAGATCAACGATTTTTTTTTTATTTTTGATTGTTGCAACTATTCTATACCGATGATAAATATAATATATTAACCGCATAATTGAACCATAACATCCACCTATACTTTCTTTGTCAGGATCAGAAATTTCAATAATGCACTGGATATTCAGTGAGCATTCGTCAGGTGATGGAACGTCCTGTCAGAGGATTTTTGAGAAAGTTTTCATTAAACGTGGCAGAAATGAACAGAAAACAAAAGGATTTCAATGATAAATATTGATTTTTGAAGTCTAATTTACAGTGGCGTAACCAGACCTTTGCAAATGGGGGTGTGGGGGGGGGGGTCAGAAGGGGTGCAATGCAGTTTTTGTAGGGGGCAGTTGGGTCCTTCTCCATAGACACTGTACAAAAGGTCAGTTCATTTGGGGGGGCCAGGTTTCCGTTTGGGTGGGGGTTTGGCTTGCGCCCCCTGCCCCCGCTGGTTACGCCACTGCTAATCTAACAGGCAGTCCCAACATATTTAAATCCTGTATAACATTTAAAATCTGTACATATCAGAGAAAATCAGATGTAAACTTCTCTTTAGTACTATCCCAATAGTACTTCCCGCTGGGAAAACATTTGTGTGGCCTTCTTTCGCGAGATGAGTTATACGCTCGGCTACTTGAGGTATACGAGTGAGCTCAGTTGTTGACACTTCAGTGAATAAGACTCAGAGGAGTTTTCCTGAGGCATTAACAAGTAGTAACTATATTTTAAAGATCCTTAGCAGAATTGTTCACCTTGTAATGGTTAACTTCATATTTCACGAAAGTATGTGTGAGAATAAACGGCAAATGTCGACCTGTATGCTACAAATCAATAATGTCTTCAAATGATCCCTGCCTTTAATCTCAAATTCCGAAAGACCTGTATAGAACTTCTACCAGGGATCACTCCATTTAAGGTATATTCAAAACCTTTGGATTGTATTGATGAAATACCGTTTTGAAAATATTGTAACAATGACCCCAATACCCCATAGTTGACCTCTGACGCTACTTTAGTTATCCTAGATGAACCCTAACAGAAGAGTCATTACAGTCAAGTTACATCAATATAATAAAGTTCGGTGATTGCAAGGCAATTAATTGCATTGTAATTAATAGAGCATACGTTTCAAGATTTTACGAAAAACCGGACAATGCAGAGAGAGGTCGGTAATTCAAAATATTTCAACATCATTCAGGCTATTGAGTAGAAGTTTAGTAGAAATGGTTAATAAAAGTCCATTGTTATAAGTAATATCGTGGTTCAAGATGACTTTTTGTTATGCTTCAACAGAAAACCTCGAAAAATTTATTTAAGTTGATTCTGCAGGTAGTGTGTTTTCAAGCTATTCGCAAATGTCTGTACCACAGTGCCCACAGACCACTGTGTTGTAATTTGTTGGTCTTCTTATAGATCAAAATAAGTTTGTTTCCAGTGAGTAGTCTAAAACCTAAATGAAAAAATACGTTTTTTTATTTTATATTTTTAAAGATTTTCCCCAGAAATGCACCAATGGTAAGACAAAACAGTTGGTATTAGATTACAAAAAAATAAAAATATCGATTTGGGGGTTACTTACATTTTTTAAATGAAATTTCCTGTCTCCGAGGTATTTTTGGTCTAAAAAGTTTATAAAAAAATACAGTTAAAATGGCTCTAGACCAAAGTGCGCGCGGCCTACTGGAAATAAACTTGTTTTTGCCTTACAGACAGAAATTGCAATTTTCCTATATCTTGCACAAACCATGAGCATATACATGATATAAGAGCGTAAGACAACTACTTGGCATTTCAATGAAGGCAGAGCACGCAATTGAAAAAATGATAACAAGAACCAACGGACAAACCAACCAACCAACCAAACAACCAACCACAAAACAAACTAACAAACAAAATCAAACAATCAAACAGACAAACAAACAATCACAACAACCTCATAATAATATTCTAGTGTTAATAATATTTACATCGCGTAATATACTTGCAGTTCATCTGCCTTTTGATTAACCAATGTTGTTCGATACACAACACTCGCTAATCGACCCTATAGGTTATTTTGAAGCCAACGTTTTATTTTTAACAATACAGTACAGAGACTAAGTCGGTAATTGGAAAATAATTAATTTGAACATTATTTAGTCTATTGAGGACAACATTAGTAGAAATGGATATTGATAAATAGAAGTTCCTTGTTTGCTGTTCCAAATGTACAACTTTGATGTCTATAAAAAGTACATTTTGAAACAATGTACTCGATATATACTCGAAATGTATTAGTTTTCTGTTCATTTTAAAAATGTCTACATAAAAAGGTAGATCATGAGCACATTGCACTCGGAATGTACTAGTTTCTTGTTCCAAATGTGTATCTTAGGAATATCTCTAGAAAAAAGTACATTTTGTGCACAATGTACTCCAAATATATACTCGAAAAGTACTAGTTTCCTGTTGCAATCTATGCATCATCTAAAGAGTGCCAAGAGGGAAACAAAGTACACTGTCCTCGAAACTGTTATTAGGAGGGAGTACTATCCCGTTTTTTCATTTACACTGTACAGAATGGTATTAGGAATACCTATCTCCGGTTTTTGAATTTAACAACTGTACTCGAAATGTATTAGGAAAGTACTATCCCTTTTTTTGAATTACACTGTACTCGAAATGTATAAGGCAAGTACTATCCCGTTTTTGAATTTAACACTGTACTCGACATGTATTAGGACCAGTACTATCACCGTTTTGAATTTACACTGTACTTCGAAATGTATTCGGAAAGTCTATATCCGTTTTTGAATTACAACTGTACTCTACTGATGCATAGGAAGTACTACCGTTTTTAATTTACAACTGTACTCGAAATGTATTAGGAAGACTCTCCCCGTTTTTTAATTTGCTTACCAGAAATGTCTTAAAAATACATTTCCTAGACACGTACTCGATGTCCCCGTGTCCGTTCCAAATGTGCATCTAATAGTCCAGGCTACAGACCATGTTACCTTGTTATATGTTTTTCACGAGTTTTTCTAGACCGTTTTTTTTCCTTGCTGAATCTGAATCCGATGATGCAGGACTGCGCAAACCTGTGTGTGCATTTCGAACAAACGGCAAACATCAAAATAGCTACCATAATACTAAAAGCTCGTCTTTAATTATTCAAAAGTTGATTTTGTTGCCGTTCCTCCTGCCAAAACAACCCACATTGTGAACCAAATAAATGATCATTCATTATACCTATACGGCCGTACGGTAAGTACGTATAGCCGTTTCTAAAATTGAAAACGTAAAGTGAAACCGCACGTTTGAAAATTCTCAGACTGGAACTAATACCGAAATGCATTGTGGGAAAAGGGATGCGGCCCGTAGCGATTGCGTGTTCACTTTTCCCGTGTCTGCGAGCACCAAGTACCCGACAAAAATGTTCAATTTTCTTGCTAGGTTCTATAGTTCAGACCCAATTACGGTACATATTTAAAACAAACATAGTAACGACCCGCTGATGCAAAAATCTCCATAGAAACCCCCTTCGTTTTCGGCGATCTTGGAGATTTAGTTTCATGCATGCCTTCGCTATGACGGACTGTAACGTTAATCTTCGCGCAGTACTATTTAGATATCTTTCACAGTCTGTGACACAGACTATACACCTTCCGCACCGCCGTAAAGTACCTAGTTGAGAATTCCAATATGGCCGCCAATACAATAAACCATCTGATATTATCTATTTTTGGGGTAGAATGGATTTGGGTATATATACAATGTTTAGCAATGAATACTTATTGAGCCCATTCTGAATCGCTTTTAATAATTCGATAATCATCAAATCAATAAACCTCAAGAATGGCTCCAAATGGCAAATTCACCAAAGCTCTAATGTTTATGTATAATCATTATAACTTTATTACGAGAATATAAGGAATGTATGCTAAGAAGCTTTAGTAAGATTATATTTTTGTGGTTTTTTTCCGTTGATATCAGTTCCATAAATCCCAGTAGACTAACTTAAGAAGTGTCATTGAGTCCTTATTTATAAAATGTCCCCCCATATAGATGCCAATGGACGCCTAAAACCTAGCAAAACCAAGAAACACATATCTCTAGACTATTAGTGATCGGATTTTTTTTCGCCGCTTTGTAAGTGCCATTTCCAGCCATATTGGATACCCATCTTGGATGGTATCTTACATGTATCGATTACTCTGATTACCTAATAATATGTAAACTGATCTGTTTGACTTACAGGGATATACACAAACATTGCAGGATAAAGTTATCAATTATAGCCATCTTAGAGTATCGGAAGCCATCACGGATGCTATAATAAAGTAATTTATTATCACATTTTTGAAAAAATATTTTTTATGGGTTTAATTAATTTCTTGAATGTCAAAACACCAGGATAGATTCCAAATTACCAAGTTGCAGTCAAAAGTAGATCACGATCAGACACTTAATTGTATTGGCGGCCATATTGAATTCATTGATTACGTGGTTACAGATTTGTATGTTAATTGGTCACAATTAATGTTTTAACGAGACAGGCTAAAAAAATACAACTTTTGAGTGAACAAGAGATTACACTTTTTTTTGCGTTTTGGTGACCATTTCGATTTTTTGCGTTTCTACAAAAATGCTCAAGGTTTCCCGTCTGGCATCCGTCGGATTCACAATCAGCATAAAAAATGGTCTATAGAAACCGTTTAAAAGCATTATGTTTCTCGTTCCAAATTTCCACCTCAGTAGTGCCCAGAGAAAAAGACGTTTTCAGCACAGTGTATTCAAAACTTTAATTACTAAAAAGAACATTTCGAGTACACTTAGATTGCACAAATTGGCAAGAGTTCCATGTGTACCCCTTTCGAAATTCCACATGTAACATTTTTTTTTATTTTTGGCCCTAGGGTTAGGGTATTTGTTAGTGTAAGACCATTGTTTCATGTAAAATTTTAAAGGGGTACATATGTACCCCTTTCGAAATTCCACATGAAACAATTTATTTTATTTTTTATTTTTGGCCTTAGGGTTAGGGTATTTGTTAGTGTAAGACCATTGTTTCATGTAGAATTTTTAAAGGGGTACATTATGTACCCCTTTCGAAATTCCACATGTAACAATTTTTTTTATTTTTTATTTTTGGCCTTAGGGTTAGGGTATTTGTTAGTGTAAGACCATTGTTTCATCATGTTCATGTAGAATTTTTAAAGGGGTACATATGTACCCCTTTCGAAATTCCACATGTAACAATTTTTTTTATTTTATATTTTTGGCCTTAAGGTTAGGGTATTTGTTAGTGTAAGACCATTGTTTCATGAAGAATTTTAAAGGGGATACATATGTACCCCTTTCCCACAAATTAATTTCTTAAAATCCAAAGTATTTTTACCTTGAGATTTGTACCGACGCGCCGGTACCTGGATACTATCTGCAATAACTCCTAAAGGTATATTTCTAAAGTTGCTGCCAGAATTGTTCAGAGGTAGGCAACGCGCGCGCCGCAATATTTGCATAAAAGAGGCGGAGACTATGGGTAGCCTCATGCGCGATTAACCAATGGGGAGGACAACCTACTCAAACAAGCAATCGGCATTCACTTCCGTGTTGACGTTGTTTATTATCAATAATAAAAAAGTACATTTCGAGTACATCACAACTATACTTGAAATGTACACAAGTGTACTCGGATTTTACCAGAGGAGTTTGAGCGTATCGGGTATGACTGAGGCTATACGCAATGAGAAAGGTGAGTGGCGTATTTCTATGGCCAATTCTCACGAAAATTACGCCAATATGTTTTTTTTTGCCGTCTTTGACCCACCATTTTCTAACACAATGTTTTCGTGCATTAAAATGTTGATAGTTCAATAGAATTAATAAAATGCAATTTTGGCATATATAGTTTCTATACTGAAGGGTGGGTTTTATGTGACACATTAACCCCAAACATACCTAAATGGCAACAAAAATCACTGTCCAATTCTCTATATCCAATTTTTCAAAATTCAGGAAAAATAACAAACACAGCAGTTCCTTTGAATACTGGTTTTGGTAGGTTTTAAACGTGTGCTAAAATTCCATGCTGCTGTTTAATCCTGCATTTGGTAATGGAAAATTATTCTTGCAACCGCCTAAAATGGCAAATGTGAGGTCCAGTTTAGATCAAACTTTAAAACCAAATAGATCATGTTAAGGATGTTTATTACGTTATCCATTTTTCTCAGAAAGTAAGGAATATCTGTGTTGATTGAGGTAGTTACAGATATTCTTTCCCTCATTACAAACATAATAGAAAACTCAAGATATGTACTTCCTGGTCAATGCCGGGTGCACAAATCTGTTAATTGCGTTATTTATATAGTTTCAGTTGTTTGTTACGCTATCCACCGATGGACGTTTGTCAAAGACCCGTTATTATTTGGCTGGATTTGGGCACCTGTATAATAAATTATCAAAATGGTCAAAATATTTTGGGTTCCTGGTTATAAGCATGAATTTCGTGGCCTTTTTCTTAACCTTTACGGATAACGTAATAAACAAGTACACTGGACGAGTGTATAAATACACCCTTCAGTTCAAAACAGTTTAATAACATGTTTTAGATATGATTTTGAACTGCTTTTAAAAATAAGTAAAATTGCGGTAATTTACTGACAGTTTGAGGATGCATCCAGCATGTCCCCAGACTGACAGTAGGTCTTCGAATTTATTCATCCATACTGAAAATATTGAAAAGTATTGTGCCCTTGTCCAGTGTGTATTTTATGCTGAAAATATTCTATAACAATTTCTATTTAACGATGTTCTTTGAACAGTTAATGGGTCAGATAAAAAACATATTCCATCTGTAGGCCTTCAGTTCAACCCTGTTGCTCTACAATCTCTATTCCAATGTAAATAGTAGTTATTTATAAATCAGAAACCAATTCCGAAATTGCACTGATCTCTAACATGTAGCACATCGCTCGGTTGGTAGAGCGTCGGATTCGAATCCTGGCTGATCAGTGTTTTTTTCTCTGACTGTCATGTATTGTTATGTGTCAGATGTTTAAACATAAATATGATAGGTTAATAACCACACGTTTGAGTTTTCTTTGGTAGCTTTAAAGTGACAGGAGGAGATTTTTTTAGGATACGAATTTCTCTCAAATTTCACTGGATCGGTTGTTGATCACCTATCGAGAACGTTTCGAAGGTTTATTAGACAAACAGGTGCAAAAGAAAACCGCAAACCTTGTCTTGAACTTGACTGCTATCGTAATCGTTCCCCATAGAAAGCCATGCTTTGACTTTCTGTCGTGCACGACAGAAACTACTAAATCATAATTTTATTACATAAAGACGGCGTATTCGGCTTATTCACTTCAGGTGTGATCTAATACATTGGTAAGCATTCCAAATATGTAAAAAACCGGGGTTCGAGGAAAATTGGGGGCGCTTCTTTCTGGAAATCTCCTCATGTCTCTTTAAGCAGACTTGTACTCGAGTACGAGTACTCGAGTACAATTTGTGTACTCGTACTCGTATTGATACTCGGGTCTCGATACTCGTACTCAGGCATAAGTACTCGTACTCATACTCGTACTCGTGACGTACTCGTACTCAGGAGCAAATACTCATACTTGTACTCGTACTCAAGGTCAAGTACTCATACTACAAGTCTGGCTTTAAGATTGTTGCGCTTGCGTAACACCGTGACAAAGTCCGTCTTCGACCCGTTTGAACTAGGGCAGGGTTTCCCAACCTTTTTGTCCCGAGACCCCATTTCTTGACACTTAGCTTGCGGCGACCCCCATTACTCAAAATATATTCTCAAAAAGTAATTTGACCAGTCAAGGAAACATTGAAGGTTTTGTGGAGAGGTACGTCAGTGACAAGCCAATTTTTCAAGCCAGTTGAAGGGGCTTGCAACATTAAGGTCGCCTATATTCTACCGTAAACTCTGAATCTACTGATGACCGGGAAGCACTGGCAATCCTGAAAAAAATCGGTTGTGGCATTCAAGGGTATGGTGCTCCTCCACTCCTAAAACAATTGTCGCACCATTCGTGTTCATTTTTGGTCCTTGAACAGTCCTGTAAGTGCACAATTTATACTGATTAGCGCGCGAAGCGCGCGGAAATTTTAATCAATACAATCAATTGATTTCATCAAACACTGTAACATGAGTTTTCTTCTTGCATGAAATTTCATTATATGTCAAGTTCAATTTTTGGGTCTTTGAACAGTCCTGTAAGTGACAATTTTATACTAATTTGCGGCGCTAAGCGCGCGGAAATTTTACTAATCAAATACCAATCTATTGTTATCAAACACTGCAAAATCAGTTTGGCTTCTTGAACATTAATTTTCCAATTCGTTCCTTCCTTTTTGGACAAGTACTTTAATTTTAACATTTAAATTAACTCGCGACCCTCTTGGGTCCGCGACCCCAAAGGGGCCCGACCCCCAGGTTGGGAAACCGGAACTAGGGAGTGGGAAAGGTTTAAAAATCACCCACACTATAATCTTACTATTTAATGTCTAATATGATATGCCTTATTTTAACACTTACCTGCATAAGGGGTTTGCCACTTATCCGTTAGTGCATAAGGGGTGGGGGGGTCCTAGGGACCCATTCCTTATCTAACCACTTTCCCAAAGGGAATTTTTAGATGAAATCCACCACATGTTAGAAGGATTCAAGACAATCAACAATTAAGAATAAAAACTTAAAAAAATTGTTCAGTTAGAAAACTATGGCAAAACATTTATTTTCATTTTTGCGTCAAACTGTGCGGAACAAGAACACTAATTCGTTTCTTCTGCATTTTCCTAATTCTACGGCACTGATTCACCTATACTTTTTTTGCTGATTGCTTTAATTGTTGACGGATGAACTTATTTAACATAGTAAGCCACAATAGAAATGTCTCGTCCATTTTAGTATTTTTTCGGTTTACTTGTACATTGGACTATAGGTTCCTACAGTAAACCGCTCATACGATGTAAATATAAAAAAATTTTTTTATGGCTCCATTGGCCTACTATACTTTCCAAGATTTTTTGATTAATTATTTACTTTGTTTTGTCACTAGGTGTATGCAGTATGAAATCAGAATCACAGAACTCTCTAAGATTTTGTAATGGGCATTTCCGTTAGCGCATAAGGGGGGGGGGCTCTAGGGACCCATGGCTAATTGAGACAAAAACGACGCGATGGCTTTGAATTTTTTTTGCACCAATGCAAGCGTAACTAAAAGTTGACAAATACAAAAAAAGTATAAAACAAATATATTGCAGCCTTAAAAACGCCGGCCGAAAAACAAAAAATGGGTAAATTAAATTAAATTGGCCCCCCCCCCTTATGCAGTGAAGTGTTAATCCTCTTAGACTTGTACGGACAGCGGCAAGATACATCTTCACGAACTCACAGGCAAAAGAAGGACTATTATCTAACAATATTGAAAATTGTTCATTTTACATAATGTGAAAGGGAACAACTACAGCGTTTTCGCGAATCATTATAGGCATACGTCTATGCTACGATGTGACCCTAACGTACCATTGTCAACAGTTAACACCATAAGCTCAGTTAAAGGTCTTAACCTTGACCTACCACGCATATAACAAATACAGTGCCAACATTTTCCCCGCGTCATGTTTGGTTTTGCCAAGTATCAGATGAAAGGTGAATTCTTGGGCACAGATTTATCAACATTCATTTTTGGTTCCGTTTCTGATTTTTTTTCACACGTTATGTCCAGAACTATTATTCATTATCTGCTTCATTTTGAGAAAAGGTAAGTCAACCACTTTCTCTCTTCATAGGGTACATTTCATTCAGGTGTATAGAATAGGCTTCTTGGAATAGGTGAGAATAAGTTGTAGTTCTAGTGCTGGTAATTATACCAAACCACGGATAAGAAAGAAAAGGAAACGGGAAATGCATGGAATGCTGTTTAAGAAAAAATGTCTTATGTATCTTGTTCTAGTTTTATATGAGTGATATTTTAACATAAAAATTTAACTGAAATGCTATCAATATAACATAATTCTTCTTATCGTGTCCTATGCGTGTTGTGCTTCCTTTCCAAGATATTTGGGAAAATAGGCTAACGGTTATTTGTTTATTCAAGAATGGTCAACGTTTCACTGTAAAAAAAATACTATAAATTTTACAGGAAAAAATCCTGGAAGCAATTCTGCCAACAAATTACCATAAAATATACAGTATACTGTAAACATTATAATTTAATCGAAACACTCAAAAACATATATATTTTGGTGAGTTATATTACAGAGATTGTGAACGTGTGTAGATAACAAGTATTTTAAAAAAAACTCTCGGGTCGCCAGGCATAATTTTACAAGAATAAGAGCAACATTAAAAAGCATTTAAGAGGAGTAGATGGTTTCCTAGTTTGAAGTTGCACTTTAATTACAGAAACATGTATAAAAAGAAATATAACTAATTTAAAGTAGATGTTTGATACATGAGTATAAGATTGCAACTTGATCTCCCGTTGACCTTTAACCTTGGTATGTGACCTCACATAGTTGTAAGCTTTAATTTAACATAGGTTACACCTTCCTGTCATTTCAAATAAAGAAAATAGAAAAGGCGCCTAATTGGGCGCAAAATATGTAAAAAATGCCCTAAGTTAAAAGCTTTAATTTGATGTACGTACAACTCCCCTGTCATTTCAAATAAAGGAAATAGAAAAAAACGCCAAATTTGCGCAAAAATGTGTTAAAAACTGGGCGCAAAATTGTATAAAAACTGCATCCTAGTTTACGAGCTTTTCTTTGATGTACTTAAAAGTTCTCCTGTCATTTCAATAACAAACATAGAAAAAACGCCCAATTGGGCCAAAATGTTAAAACTGAATCCCCAGTTGTAAGCTTTACTTTAACGTAAACCTTCCTGTCATTTCAAATAAAGAAAATAAGAAAAGGCTCCCAATTGGGCGCAAAATATGTAAAAACTGCATCCTTAAGTTACGAGCTTTGATTTAATGTACGTAAAACTCTCCTGTCATTTCAAATAAAGAAAATAGAAAAAAACGCCCAATTGGGCGCAAAATGTGTTAAAACTGAATCCCCAAGTTATAAGCTTTAATTTAACGTAGGTTACACCTTCCAGTCATTTCAAATAAAGAAAAAAGAAAAGGCGCCCAATTGGGCGCAAAATATGTAAAAAATGCATCCCTAAGTTACGAGCTTTAATTTGATGTACATAAAACTCTCCTGTCATTTCAAATAAATAAATAGAAAAAACGTCCAATTGGGCGCAAAATGTGTTAAAACTGAATCCCCAAGCTATAAGCTTTAATTTAACGTAGGTTACACCTTCCTGTCATTTCAAATAAAGAAAATAGAAAAGCGCCCAATTGGGCGCAAAATGTGTTAAAACTGAATCCCCAAGTTATAAGCTATAATTTAACGTAGGTTACACCTTCCTGTCATTTCAAATAAAGAAAATAGAAAAAAACGCCCAATTGGGCGCAAAATGTGTTTAGAAGGAATCCCCAAGTTATAAGCTTGAATTTAATGTAGGTTACACCTTCCTGTCATTTCAAATAAAGATGGTGCCTAAAACTTCGTCTTAAATAACATCCACACATGTATGGTATATCTTTAGATATACCACCAATCATTACCACCCTGAAATTACAACTCTGAACTGACCCCTTTCACTGAAAATGACCTTAGGTAGAAAAGGCAATCCCTTCCACTTTTTTGCCTCTCACCCTTGTCATATACCTCTTGCTCACTGTAGTTTAACTCTACGTGGCCTGATCATTTTCTTTCTTATAACTCTCCTATTCGTTACTCACCCTTTATCTATCCCTGCAACGTTTTAACCAATCTCCCTATTTCCCAGCCAGTCTTGGCAGAGACTAAATCAAAGAAATGCTTTTTAAGGCCATTTCTAACCTGCAATGATGTTATTCGTTGTCTGAAATTGCATCGCATTACACACCCAACACTAAAACTCCAAAATTAATAGTAGTAGTACGTAGATCATTTTCATAAAAGAAAAACATTTAATGAAATGACCTTCAGATATAGAAATAGACTCCTTCGCAATTTTGAGAGCAGTGGTTTCTATAGTCGGGTCGCTAGGCGACCCGACAAAAAAGCACTGACGAACACCCTAACTTAGTAGGCCTATCCATCAATTTTGCAGTGCATATACTGTAAAATTGACAGTTTGTTGTAAAATGTATTACATCAAACTGTAAAATATACAGTAAATTTGAATGAAAACCTGTAAAAGCTGTATTTTTACGGGGTTTTGTTGGCAGAATTGTTGCTCAGGTGGCTAACATCATCAAGACCACCAATTATCATCTCATGAACATCAGCAAAGCACGCAAAATGCTTACAACTGACGCTTCCAAAATCGCAGTTCACACTCTTGTCACATCACGTTTAGACTACTGCAACAGCCTCTTATCTGGAATTAATAAGTCTCTGCTTTCACGCCTTCAAAATGTCCAAAGGACTGCCGCGAGAATTATTACCAGGTGCAAGAAATATGACTCCATCACTCCTAAACTGATTTCTCTCCACTGGCTGCCCATTGATCAGCGAATCAAATTCAAAGTTCTGCTGTTAGTGTACAAAGCCCTCCACAATCAGGCTCCAAGTTACATTTCTCAGATGCTCCACGTTCAACCAACCCGGCGTCGGTTAAGATCATCCTCGTCATCTTCATCTCAACTGATCATACACAGAACTCGTCCTCAACTTTCGCTGACAGATCTTTCTCATGAAGTTGGTCCTAAGCAGTGGAACTTATTACCATCTCACATCAAAGATGCAGCCACAGTTGACACTTTTCAAGAAAATGCTTAAATCTCATCTGTTTCAAGAAGCGTACTCTCATTGATTTTGTTTATGTTTTACTATCTTGCAGCGCCTAAGAGCAAACTGTTTGAATTGGGCGCTATACAATTCTAAGGATTGATTGATTGATTGACATCCCCTTTTTTGTTGGGCTGTAAATTAACGGATTCTGTCTGTGAAAAAACGGACACTGCTGTACTCAATTCGTATTAGGTCAATTAACGGATTATGTCTGTGAAAAAATGGGAACAGTTCTGCCGGTTTTTGAATTGAGGGTTTATGCGATCAAGCGCGTCGCGATTTAATATGTCGGCCTTTATCATATTTATTTTCACTATACTAGTCGGGCGTTTTATGTGCATTTCCGACGAAAATCTGCCAATTGAGAGTCAAACACTGGGGTCGTCCTTTGTTGAGATTGCTTTTTAAAATTTCAGTGACGGGAGTCAGTTTGGGTAATTTTTGTGTTTTTTGGGGGCATCATTTGATGCCGCGCTTGTCGTCTTTATTACTGAATGCTATTGGTTTATGCGTTCACTTGTTAATCGGTGATAGCGAGGTATTGCGGGCGAAAATGAAATGTGATACTATAGTGCTTGATGAGTTACTGCATCATTGATGCACTCGTTTTACAGTGAGATTTTAACAGTGTATATCAATTTTTAAAAGATACCTAAAGATGAGGTGACATCAATGTTTACAAACACAAGTTAGCACCTGGTCTACTGACATGTTAGAGGTGCAAAGAGTATGCCAATACAGTTACAGCATTCAGTAGCTTTATCACGCCTGATTGAGCGCGAATTTTAAAAGCGCAAGCCCTGCAGGTGCTCACGCATACTGCCGGGCAGTGCTTTGTTCGTTGCCCGGCGTTGACGTCACATGTCAACTCATCTATATTAAGCAATGAAACAAAATAACCATGCCTATTTCCATAACGTCTTAATTATTTTCCTTTTCTGTACAGCTGCTTTCCAATTGCCTGATCATGACAGCCTTTACGTCGATTTGTGTTGCCATCACAAGCTACTTCATTTTCTTTGGAGGAGTTAGTGCCAGTTCCCCAACAAATACCGAATCGATTGGGAGTTCTTCTACCACATGCAATGCATGCTGTCAGGCGGGAATCCCGGGCATTCCTGGACACCACGGCTTACCAGGATCACGGGGTGACCCAGGGGTCAAAGGTGAAAAGGGGGACGCGTATGATGTCCTGAGGGCTATCAATTTCAAAGGTGAAAAGGGTGAACCGGGACAGGTAGGAGAGAGTGGACCGCTAGGACCAAAAGGCTCGGCGGGCAAAGTTGGCCCTGGAGGCCCCCAGGGCCCTCGGGGCCCGCCAGGAGTTCATGGAGATAAAGGAGAAAAAGGAGAAGTTGTTCACATTCAAGAAAGGCAGAAGTCGGCATTCACTGCGGTAAATAGCCAGAGCAAAGCATATCTCTTAATGATGTTCTGAGGAATTGGGACCACATCGTTACCAACAAGGGCAACGATTTCGACCAGACTTCTGGAAAATTTACATGTCGTGTACCTGGAACTTACGTGTTCATGTTTAGTTGCGCTAGATTTGAGGGTTCAACCAGTCCAGTTTGTCAGCTAATGAAGAATGGAATCGCAATTGTAGGTGCATACACTGGCGGTAGTAGTCATAAGGATCAAGTCACCAACGGAGCCACCATGGAACTTCTTGCTGATGACGAGGTGTGGGTTGCGGGGAATGGGGTGAGTGGAAGCAGAGTTGACAGCAACGAATGGAAATACACTTCCTTTTCGGGGTATCTTCTGTACGAAAATTAGATTTAAAATCACTGATAGTGCCTTTAATAGGTGAAACCAAACTTGTAATAATTGCGATCTCTTTCAACTGGCCATAAATATGATAATGTAAACCTTTAAAGCGAACGTCTATCGATGCTCATGGCGCAGGACTTATATATAGTTCTTTCATTTATTTGATGCGTATTTATATCCGGTGTGAAAGCAATAGTCCGCAGGGAGCGACAGTCCTGGCTCCATAGACGACAACGGAATATAGCGTGAAACCAATGTTGTGTGAAGAGTCAACTGAATCGAGTGCCCTAGTCTCTACCGTTGTAGCCGGACTATGAGTACGACGGACTGTAATTACTTCTACACCGGTTTAAAGGAGATGACCCCTTAGAGCCATAGTCCGAACTCCATAGACGACAACGAAATAAAGCCTGAAACTAATGTTGCATGAAGAGTCAACTGAATTGGGTGCACTATTCTTCATCATTGTAGGTGGACTATGAGTCCGGAGGACTATATATCTCTTGCCACACCAGTGTATAACATTCTGCTATGATTAGAGAACTTGCAATGCACCTTTAATATACCATACCATACCATACATGCACTTGTAAAGCGCCCTCCAAGGACCACAGCGCTGAACAAGAGAAACATATATAATTCAACATAATCAAAAAATTAACCAACAAATTGCATCTGAAGAAAAAACAAAAACGACATCAAAAACAAAAGAAAATTTAAGAGAACAAAACTGTGAACCATTATTAGCAGCTCGAGCGAATCGGACCAGGTGTGTTTCAGACCATTTTACCCAACTGTGTGCTTCAATTGATGACCTAGCAAGTATATCGTTCTTAAGACCAGGGGTTTGGTTAACATGTCATCAATAACTCCATTTTCGTAAGACATTTAGGGATTTAAACGTGGGTGACGCGATCGATAACTTCGTCCCCCAACTTTACACTACTCCATCAAAATGGAGATTTGGTATCAGGAAAAAGTTCATATTTTTCTCATTACCCAAGTGAAATTTTAGGCTCAGAAAATATCTCCTTTTGATTCTATAAAAACGTCTCACAAGTGTGTAATAGCACATTTCTAAACACACACACTGACTATGGGCCAATTTAGTACACGTTTTTGCTTCAACTATCCAAATGGCTGGGCCGATTTAACTCATTATCATGCTTTGAGGTGTCCGATATGCGATAATATCGGATCCTACGCATGATAATGATAAAATTGGATGATTTGCGCCCAATATTTATTGGTCTCGCTATGAGTTTTAAAATATTGGGCTCGACTGCGTCTCGCCCAATATTTTTGCAACTCATAGCTCGACCAATAAATTTGGGCTGAATCAATCCAATTTTATTACAAAATTTGTAATCAGATGTTTTTGGTGATATGCTTCCATGTGAAGGTTAAAACAGCATATGATCAAGATCGGGTCACCCACCTTTAAGGGTTATATAGCAACTCACCCAAACGAATAAAAAAAGACTACAGCAAAACAGACACAAACCACAAACCAAATTGAGAGCTTTGATGTGGGTCGGTCGTTAATGTGCTTCCATGACTCATGCATGACATCGTCCCCGTCCGTTATTCATACATAAAAATTTAAAAATAACCCTTACAGTGGAGTTGATTCTTCAAATCCAACGGTTTTTAAATAAGAAAATAATGCTTTATAATATATAAAAATGTCAGGATTTTCGTCAAGATTTCGTGTTTAGGTGTTAAACCATACACACAAGTTCATGTGCACTGCCCGATTGTTTACTATGTGATGCCCACAGTATTTCTGTGGAACAAATTGGAGAATGAGCTATGAGCAGGGTTCGATCTTTGGTAGGATTCCTGTGGGTCAGCTCCAAAATCTCTTTGTTTGTTTTTGTGTCGCCTGCCTTAGCAGGCAAGACATATAGGGATCACCTTGTCCACTTTTGTCTGTTGATGATGTTAATTGTCTGTTGATGATGTTGTTGCTGTCTGTTGTGAAAAAGAGTTAACATTTGCCTGCAATACCCGTATGTTACTTCGATGGATTTCAACCATTATTATGTTTGTATAGATCCAAGTGTGGGAAAATATTGGATCCAAAACATAATAATGATAAAATTGGATGATTTAAGCCCAATTTTTATGGTCTCGCTATGAGTTTTAAAATATTTTTGCAACTCATAGCTCGACCAATAAATATGGGCTCAATCGCTCCAATTTTATACCAAACTTGGGTCATAGGTGTAACATGGGATGCCTCATTTGTTGATGGGTCACAGGTCACACGCCAATGTCAAAGGTCATGTGAGGTCAAGTTGTAAGATAGGAAAAGTTGAAGTTCAATTAGAGCCATTATTATGTTTTGAGAATCTTCCATCCTATATTACTATACACATAGTAGAGACCCAATAAAAATGAGAGTTCAGTCATCAAATGCCAGCAAAAACCTGGGTGCCCAATTTTTTCACCACTTCGGACTCCAATCCCCTATCCCAGCCTGCAACTCAGCTCTCACTGTAGATTAGTACTGTCCACCCTGGTAATGAGAATATATCCATATTTATGCACTTGCTGACTGATTGGTTGATGCAATTTAAGGATGTTTCATTTTGGTGGTGGGGGTGGTCATAAGTTGAGGCTTTATTGTTTTTGGTGGTTCCCTGTATTTGTTGGTTTCCAGTGTTTGATGGTTCCCAGTATTTTGGTGGTTCCCAGTGTTTGGTGGTTCCCACTGTTTGATGGTTCCCAGTGTGTGGTGGTTCCCAGTGTTTGGTGGTTCCCAGTGTTTGGCGAGTCTCAGTGTTTGGTAATTCTTAGTGTTTCCCAGTGTTTGGTGGTTCCATGTTTTGGGTGGTTTTCAGTGTTATGTGGTTCCTGTTGTTTGATGTCTTTTAGTTTAATGCCTGGCTGGGCCTATGCCTTTTATGGTTCCGTGTGTTTGATGGTTCCTGGTGTTAGGTGATTTCATGTCTTAGGTGGTTTCCACTTTTAGACAGTTCCATGTCTTGGTGGATCCCATGTACTGGGTGGTTACCAGTGTTTGGTAGCTCCATACTTTTATTGTTTCTCAGTGTTTCACAGTGTCTATTGGTACTTATTTGGTCTGCAGATTCCATGTATCTTCTATAGCTTATAAATATGGTTTCTTGTAGTTAATTAAACCAAAGTTTTAAATCCGGTTTTGTCCCAGCTAAACGAGGGTGGCTGGATACACCTTACACTCAGCAATACTGCTGTGTGATGATTTATTGGAGCAAAATGAAATGTGTATAGTAATATAGGACATAAGATTCTCAAAACATAATAATGATAACATTGGATTCTCTTTTCGCCCAATACCAAATTTATTGGTATGGTCTCGCCATGAGTTGAAAAATATTGGGCTCGACTTCGTTCAACTCATGGCTTGACCAATAAATTTGAGTATTGGACTCAATGAATCCAATTTTATACCAAACTTTGTTTATGGATATTACACGGAAACCCTCAAAGCCAAAGTCAAAGGTCACATATGAAGGTCAAAAGTCAAATGAGGCCTATCATTCACAAACCGCGACGGCAGGCGGCACTAGCGATCCGAGGACCGCGATGTATTTTTTTACAAATGATCAGGAACGTCATCGTTATTGGTTTTTTTCGCCAATGGTTCCTGAAATACCAGTTAATCTTCTCATTGTTTGCTAAATTTGTTATTGAGATATAAGGTGGTTGTAAGGATTATGTATTTTAAGATATTAAAGTGACAATCAGAGATCAGGTGGTGATCATATAACCTTTTGTAACTAGTTCCAGAGAAGACCACAAAACTAACCTATGTGGAAACTTACAATTGATTACAAAATTCCATTTTAATTTTATGAGTAGTTTTGTGTATTTCAGTTGCCCATATGCCACTACGCTAATTTAAAGGTGCAACGAGAGATTTTGGGGCATGTGAATACATATCGTGTCATATGTAGTGATTTCATGTAGATATAGTCGTCCAGCGTTAGAACCATATCCCTTACTATTGGTGTAGCGGTCGAGTTGCTCACCTTCACCAATGCGGCCCGGGTTTAGTCCCGGTCGAGCCAGTTCGTATGTGATTTTGGTTGCCGATCCATACTCGTCCTCGCAGGTTTTCTCCGAGAATAAGTTTCCTCCTGCATCTAAAATCGAACTTCTTCCCATAAATCTTTCCACGTCAGTTTTCTGGAGGGCGTTCCCTTGAATTTAATGCATCTAACAATATTGGGTTCTGCCTGGCCGAATGGCTATAAATAACAATAAACATGACCTTGCAAAGAGTCTGCACGAAAATGTTTTGATGGATTCTAAGCTATTCTAGGTAACATTTGACCTGCTGATTCCAATAATGATGATGCAACTATTGCACCCTTGAGCATTTTTGAGATATGGAGGAGGTAAATTAACAGGGTCAAATCTGTAAAAGTTTCATATGGGATTAAAAGGTGTATAGACATGTTCATCTATTTCTAAGGATTAATAAAGTTATAATTTGCTATATCTCAGGACATTTACTTTTAAAACAGTAGACTTAAACTGGTTCAAGATTACCCTGGGGATGGGGTAAAACATTTATAACTGCCAGAGTTTTTGCTCAAAATGGTCTCAATTCTTCATGCATATATATAATGTAAAATACGTGTTATATGATTTGTTTGATATTGGGGATAAAATTAAAGGAAAATAGTGTTAAAGCCCTTAGTGTCTCTGGGGATTTGGGATCAGCCCTCCCGCCCCTGTTGATTAAAGTAAATGCATATTTTCTATTGTAACTTTCCCCATACCGTTGAACCAATTTGAACAATCGGATCATATGTTTACCCCGAGATGACCTTGAAACAGTTTTGGCCTGTCGTGCAAACACGTTTAGATATTGGAAACGTAAACCTTTTTGTAATCTTTAGAACCAGATGAATATATATAAAAAATGCTAAGGAAACACTAACTTGTTCAAGGTTCTTCAGTTGTAATGAAGTTTTATATAAATATTATGAATATTATCCGATTGTAATTTTGTAAGTAACTGTTCTTTACTAGGTAGGTTTACTAGATCACATTGCAAGAAGGCATAGTCCGAGTCCGTCAATGTACTCTGATGTACTCTGATTCAGTTTTCGCCATCTTTTACCAAGCAGAGTTGGCTTCTATAAAAGTAGGAACGTTTGACTCTATGTGTGAGTGAATACTGTGTTTGTTTATAGGGCTCGATTTCTAGCCCTCCAAGATAGTCCTCTCTGCATCTTCAGCTGCCTGTCATCATGCCCCCCCCCCCCCGACATACGGTATGTTATAATGTTTTTCTTTCAGGTAATAGGGAAGAGAAACTATTTTCTTCGCGTTTGAGCTCGCGAATTAGAGAAGAACTTAGGTTTTCCTCGTAATGTGGCAAGTTTTGAATGGTCAACAAGTGTTTTCTGCTGCAGATTTACAAGTAAGCACACTCGAGTAATCACTGAGCTAGTAAAAGCTCATTTCCCTTGGCACAGTTCATTAGCTTTCATTCAACAAGTGTTTTCTGCTGCAGATTTACTAGTAAGCACACTCGAGTAATAAAGCTAGTAAAAGCTCATTTCCCTTGGCACAGTTCAGTAGCTTTCATTCACCAATGCATTTAGAAAATACACCCCTGGTTTATATGGGTATGATATATGATACCCAGACCACACAAGGTCAATTCATGTCAATGTAGGGCCTATGTACAAATACAACCCGCTGAACTGTGTCCTTAGTAGATGAGCTTATTGTAACTCAGTGAATAATTCGTTTTGAATGTATAAATAATTCATAGGAATTGTTGCTTTCACGAGCTGAAGCTACCACGGTGCAAAATCACATGGTCCATAGGTCATGTCGCTTATTTGTAACCTTTCCAGATTGACAAGAACGCAGCTATATAGTGCAGCTAGCCAGCTACCATAACAGAAATAATAGAAATAACCCGAGAAATACATCTTAAAGGTGCATTTCGTGATTCCAACACCTTCTGTTTTATTCAAGGTTCACTAGATATCCATGAGAAAAGCTTATTCCCAAATTTTGAGTTGATCCCGATCTTGCGGTTTTGTGTTATGAGCAAATGAGTGTTTCCCCCGGTCCCATAGACCACGAGTGCTGTAATTCTTTCTATCCGTTTACGGACAGAACATACAAATTGCGAATTTCTTAGAGATACGACCGAATTTTTGCACGTAGAAATTTCGTACACATGGATTCCTAAGGCTGATGATTCAGATGTAATAAACTCTAAGTCGGGGGACGAGGTTGTGGACCCACGAATGCCCCTTTAAATCTATATTTTTTTTATGGTAGCTCAGATAGCTGCTTTTCTCTATTTTGGACGGTGCAATAAGGGATATTACTTCGTAAATTTTGCGTCGTTTTTCAGCTTCATTATCCTTGGAAAGTAAAAAATCCAACGACTTATTACACATTGAATCAAAATTATAACATTACCCAAGTATACTTACGTCCAGTAACCACGTACAAAACACTTGGAACATGCATAAAAACTTACCCAATTGCATGGCAACCTTAAGTTTGGTTTAATTTCGAATCACGACATTGGTTCTGTGCCAAGTAAATTGAATGTTTTAGAGTCTCTATGCACATAAACTATTGGCATCACACCATTCCTTTCCTGAATTACTATTTTTGTGATATATTATTATTATATTTCCACGTGTACGACTGTGCCCAAGGCAATCTCACCAACTCACAGGTGAAAGACATATCAGCCGAACTGCATTTTCCAATCACGCAATTTATCTTTACCAGAATTTGTATCTTTATTTTACATTTTACTGAAAGCAGGTAACCACGGATTTCTTTCTTTTCTCGCGGGGCCATTACGTTATTCTAAGATGTTACCTAACCATTGTCAACAAAGCTCGGTTCAGGTCCTTATTTTGACCTCCCACGCATAGAACATAAACACAGTCCATCATTTTCTTTTCCTACCCCACTCATGTTTTGGTCTTGCAAGTATCAGATCAGAGGTGAATTCTTGGGCACAGATTGATAACACATATTGGAACTTTGGTGCTGTTTTTTCCGAATTTCTTTCGCATGAGCTCGCATGTACGGGTCTCAACACTATCATTCATATTTCATATTGGGAAGAAGGTAAGAGAGCCACATTCCATCTTCATCACCAATGGACATATTTCAATCAGGTATATAGAATAAATCCGGGGAATAATCTTCTTAAAATAATACCGACGAAGTTCTAGTAGTGGTTGTAAGAATGCATAAAATGTGAAAGAAAAGTAAATGAGAAATGGCTTGTCCTTCACATTTCTTTCCCTAAATATCAGTGACCAGTCGATGTACATCACGCTGCATTGACTCGAGCCAATGAAATCATTGTTGATATCCAGTAAATCCGCTTCGTTATACAGAGGATAAAGCACTTTTTATCTGGAAGTAGAGAACCATGTATTACCCACACAGTTTGAACAGATTTCAGGTGCTCATCCCCAGATTAAGATTGAGCTATTCTTTTCATGATGCAAAGCACAATACTGGTCCTCTTTCACGAATAACTAAAATTTAGGCTTCTAACTGTGCGTTCAATTCACCTATTGAAGAAGAAAATGAGACCGTTATTCATCAATATTTTCCGAAAATGAAACAAAGATAAACAAACAATCATGACAGAAAGTTGTTTGGCAGACTGTGACCTAACTCTTGGTGCTAACAAACTTACCTTACATTAACTTTGCCGCGTAACCCCATTTCTATTTCACCTATATCCCGTTGTTTGTTAGCATAGACTCCTTCTTTTTGTTTTTTCTAATACATGGTGGTACCCCATTCGAATGAAATGGGTCCCAGCTATAATTCTAGATCTTGAATTCTGCACAAATTGTTAATATAGGTCACGCTTACCAAGCATTATAGCCACCATGAGTTTTTGTTCATATTAGTTTTCTTTTTTCATTAAGTCATGAAATCTACAGTCAAATTATGAACTCACAGTAGAACCTCAAGTTTTTTTAATCGCGACGAGGGTCAGCTCATCCAAACTGGTAGACATTTCATAGGACTCCAAGTATACAAATGAGGTATTGCATTGATTCCGTCCTGCGCTACTTAACAACATCATACCTAGCATGACGGAATATGGCAATACCTCATTTGCGTACTTGGGGCTTCTATGCGAAACATCTACCCTAAACTGGCGGGACAACAGTCTATAACCAAGGGGGTGAAACCCATTCAAAACCATTCGTCCGTGCTGGGCGCTGACATTTTGAATATTGCACGGAAGCATTATTAGTTTGGGTGCTTGTATACCACTCATGTCAATTCGATACAAACAATCCTCCAACAACAGTTGTTGATGTTGGGTGCTATTTGGGTGGTTAAATTTGTGTCCTACCATTGCCACGCACATGAAATGACACACATCAGGTCGTCTTGATTGAAATAAACCGCCTCAATGAATACTCTTTTCACCTAAGCGCGCATTGCATTATAGAAAAACATAGTATCTGAGCACAATGATCCAGGTACCCTATTATTACACCTGGCCACCTCTAACACATACTTATTTGTATCACTACCGATTAGTGTAGATTCAAAGCGGCACCCACAGTATGTGGAAGCGCGGAGGCAGCCATTGCATTCTATTGTTTTGGTACCTATGTTTTCTTTGTTTGTCGGCAAACATGCGAGACGGTTGTTATTTCCTAAGATACTACTTTTGCCTCTCTATCTATATAGACCTCTTTGTCATAACGCTGGCAATCGGTTTTCAGAGCTGCATTGATAGTACAAATGGCTTCTGCCGAGTTCAATAACAAAGGGGAATTGAAGTGCTTTGTCCGCTTGAATACCAGGTGGATTTACTTATCAATCACGCACTATTTGCTTGAGTCAATGCAGCATAGTGGTCTGTTCCTTGACACTGATATGCAAAAGATGAGATGACCTTTTTAATTCATTTTCATGAAAATGTGCAACCTTTAACAATTGACATACCCATAAATGTTAAATTATAATATTTATTATTATTTATAGTGGCGGAAATTGTTACTTCTGCGAAGTATGTCATCAAAATGAACATTTTTCCTTTGATCATGGTCAAATGAAATAGAATTTGCGTAGCACAGTTAATCGTGAAGTGTTTGCGCCAATATTTGCTGTAGTAATCTATAATACACTCAGCAAAAAAAGAAAGTCCCCGTCTGATACTTTTTGACGTAACTCAAAAAGTATTTAATTTATTTTTGTTATTCAAAAACTCGTAGATACGCAAATTTCTTACGCACAAATTGACAATTTGCTTTTGCCCGATAGACATCGTTTTTACCATGAAATCGTCCATTTTATGAAATTTCATTCAAGGGAAAAAGTTGCACTATTTTTTCTGAAATGTAGAAGCTTGATTTCCAAGTGTGTATGGGTAAACATTTCATTCACAATTTCTTAAGCAGGTGAATACTACTGCTATTGATCTGTCCGTGTGTAGTTACATAATCACATTGAAAAGAAAAGGGCTGCTCGTAGTGATTTACATAATCTCTTTTACTGTGGAATTCTTTGGGATTAAAAAGCAAAAGTCATGCCATCGTGTTATCTGTGTTGGGTTTTGCATGTTGCATGTGCTGTATGATTAGGTTTAAAGATGCCGCGCATGAAAAACTTTGAAATGGGGCGAGCTACTGCCTTTTTAGACGAAGGTGTACCTGTAAGAGAGGTGGCAAGAAGGTTAGGAGTAACGCCAAAGGCTATCCGGAAACTGAGATAGAGTGAAGTTTCGGCAGACGGGGAATGTAAAAGATCTTCCAAGAAGTGGTCGACCTCGCATTACAACAGTGACCATGGTTGGAACCACATGTTGTGCCATATGGCGCAGCAATCGGTGATGAGTTCATCTTTATGGATGATAACGCAACACCTCACCGTGCTCGTGTCACCAACTAGTATCTGGAAGACAACGGGATTGAGCGCATGGAATGGCCGGCAAGATCCTCTGATTGCAATCCCATTGAGAACCTGTGGGATGACATCAAGAATGAAGTCGACAGGAAAATGAAAGAAATGACACATCTTTGCAGGATTTGCAGCACATATTTCAACAGGCTTGGGCCAACTTCGATCAGCAGCGTATACGCACTTTGGTCAACAGTATGCGCAAGAGGTGTCTTGAAGTCATTGAGAAGGACGGTGGACCTACTCATTATTGAATATTGATCAGCTTGCATCCTTGCTGAGTTGTTAAAGCTTTTGAAATGGAGTAATAAATGTTGTTTTATGACCAGAAAGCAATGAGTACTTTTTCACTTTTCTGTGTGAAATTGAATTTGCAGACAAAAGTGCAACTTTTTTTTTGCATGAAATTTCATAAAATGGACGATTTTATGGTGAAAACGATGTCTATCGGGCAAAAGTAAATTGTCCTTTGTGCGTAAGAAATTTGCGCATCCATCAGTTTTTGAATAACAAAAATAAATTAATACTTTGAGTTACGTCAAAAAGTATCAGACGGGAACTTTCTTTTGATGAGTGTACTATGGACGTACGGGCACGGGCTGCCGCTATTTAAAACGGAGAAGCCCGTTCTCCATACGATCCGACATTTTGGGATGATGCTACCCGTTCCCAGGCTTACCCATTCGCGAGTCCTGTCGGTAATGTAGTGATCGGTCGCGGACAAATGTGATGGGAGGTAGAGAGGAGATTGCGGTGTAATAAGAAAAGAAAAAAAAAAACGTTAATTAATTGATGTGTATTTGCGTTTTGGGACCGCGGTATGGGTTTGGACTCGGTATGGGGGTATTTTGCGTGTGTGGGATTCGTAATTAGGGGTATGAGGACAGACAGAATGGTTTTGTGCTACCACGTTCCCAGGCTCCTCCTTCGCGAAGTGCTGTCGGTAATGTAGTGATCGGTCGCTGCAAATGTGATTTGGGATGTCGAGAGATTGCGTATAAATAAAGAAAAAACGTTAATTGATGTGTATTTTGCGTTTTGGGACCGCGGTATGAGTTTTGGACCGCGGTATGGGGTTATTTTTGCGTGGATTGTGGGTAATCGTCATTAGGGTATGAGACAGACCGAATGGTTTTGTGCTACCACGTTCCCAGGCCTCCTCCTTCGCGAGTGCTGTCGGTAATGTAGTGATCGGTCGCGGCAAATGTGATTGGGGTGTCGAGAGATTGCGTGTAAATAAAACAACACGTTAATTGATGTGTATTTTGCGTTTTGGGACCGCGGTATGGGTTTTGGATCACGGTATGGGGATTATTTTTGCGTTGTTTGTGGGTAGTCGTCAGTAGGGTATGAGGTTACGTCAGCTACATCATCGCTTGAGTAGAGATGGATGCCAGAGATGTTATTCTTAGTGGGATGATCAAAATTCGTATTTCACCTCTAAATGGAAGCTGTAGAGTGCACATGTTCGGTATCTAATTATAAATCTTTAACTATGATAAATTTATTCTCAAACAAATGTTAACAATTATATCTTTGACCGTGGTTTAAAAACTTTGCCAAAACTACGGAAAAGTCATCGACCACCGCCTCACATTGCGAAACACGTGCGATGTTTTGCTGGTGCCCTAGCTCTTTTGTACGTACCCAACCGTTTGGTTTTAAGTAATCTGCAAGCGCCATATGGTGATGGGTACCATGCGCAAGAAGGCTGCGCCGAGGTCGAATGTTAACGACAATCATTTCAGGTCTTAAAGCAATATTAGCACATTTTTTGAAGAGCGCCCCAATTTTTTAAATTGATATTTTTGCACAGCTATGTTGGTAATTGTCTATAAACTACCGTGCGAACGAGATCTAAAAATGCGTATTTACCATAAAATGAGCGATTTTTGTAATTAGAATTGGATCCTAGATTAGGGCGCTCATCCTCAAAAAATTTTGCTAATATTGTTGGAGTAAATATACTTTTAGCTAAAAAAAAAACACAGGGGGCCCGTTTCACAAGACTTACGATCAATTGTAAGTTTGATTTATCGAGCGTTAAACACAGGGGGCCCGTTTCACAAGACTTACGATCAATTGTAAGTTTGATTTATCGAGCGTTCACTCGGTCAAGCGTAAGTTTGAACTTTATTGTAAGTTCAAACTTACGCTTGATAGAGTTACGCTTTTGATTACAATCGATCGTAAATCTTTGTGGAAACGTGCCCCTGGTCTGTTTTATCACTGTCTCTTATTGTGCAATATAAATCCAATATGCAATGTTAACCCTCGTCTACCTGGGCCATTTTTTTGTAACAAAACTCCCGAAGGGGGAGGGGTGCCCCCTGTTGATTTTTCGTTACTGAAACCCCGTTTCCTTTAAATTTGATACCACAGGTTAGCTTAGAGTTTCGTCTTTCATTGGTACCAAAAAAAGTCACCAACATCCCATATGACGTCACTATGACGTCATATGTTGAGGAAAGTACTTAAATACTGAATATAGGGTGGAAAATTGATATTTCGCAATTTTAACGAGCTCAAAAAGCTTATTATAGCTCACAAATGCTGTCATTATATAAAGCTAGTCATTTCCCATCACGTAGAGTCCAAAACCGCAATGAAAATCTGATTTTCCTAACCTTTTTGGGGAAATTTTTCAATTTTTCACTGTGTGCGTCTATGGAAATGCAGTTTTGCTGACATCGAACTTTATGACTTCATTGTGTCGTAATGCTAGGCATGTTGGTACTCATTTTGATATCATGGAAAGAGTGGACCATAGCTATCTATTGGTACCAAATTCAAGTGTCTGTGATATTCCTGTGTTGTGTTAGGTGTTATATTACCCTCAAAATTTTGATTAAAATATTATTTTCTCAATTTTATTTGAGAAAAGATTTCTCACGGGAAAAGTACTTTGTTTATGATAAAAAGAAATCAGGGATTCCCTAGAGTTGTTTGTGCAAGGTGCACCTGTTAGATGGATTGTACAATAGGGGAAAGGGGAATTCCCCAAGATGTAAACTTATAATCTGAGTCAACTTGTTTATGCTTTAAGATCAAAACATTGCAAGATATGGGAATTCCCCCATAAAGTTATATATGTGAAGTGATGTAATTCAGGTGATGTAATTTATGTGAATTCCAATTGGTCAGCTAGTGCAAGGTTATGTTTATGCATGATGCTGTGGTAATGTCTATTTTAAGACTTGGGAACTTTGTGAAATGATGGTATAAAAGCAGAGTGGCAAACGTTTTGATTCGCCAGCAGTTGTAATCTGGAGCTATACAGTATGGTTAACTTATAGCTAGTTTAATCTACAATAATGGTAGATTGGTGTTATACATAGTACCAGGATTTATAATAACTTTGGAGACCGCCGGAGCTTGAAAGCTAATTAAACTGTTTGCTGTAGTCTTTTAAGCCAAAAGAACTTTAGGTTTGGAATCAAAAGGTGATTCCAGAGTTAGGGACTGTAAAGGAGACCCTTTAAGCCATGACAAGCTGGTAAATGAGCAGCACAATGACCTAGCACTTAGGAAATTAGGTGAGAGGGCATTGACGCAACAGGAAGCCGAGCAAATTCCTGTATGTTTCTACAAACAAAATGGTGTCTTCATGAGAAAATGGCGGCCACCCGATGCACTTGTAGATGAAGAATGGAAGGTTGTGCATCAAATTGTAGTGCCAAAGGTATACCATAGGGAAGTGATAGGCATAGCCCATGATAGTCCCATGGCAGGACACTTAGATGTGAGAAAACACATGACAGAATTAGGAGTCATTTTTGGTGGCCTACACTCGGAAAAGATGTGTCTGAGTATTGTAAGACTTGTCACACATGTCAAATGGTGGGCAAGCCCAATCAGAAAATTCATACTGCTCCCTTGCAACCAATACCAGCATTTGATGAGCCGTTTAGTAGGGTGTTAGTAGATTGCGTAGGACCACTTCCAAAGACCAAGTCAGGAAATCAGTATTTACTGACCATCATGTGCGCTTCCACACGGTTCCCTGAGGCTATACCCTTGAGAAATATTAGGGCACAGAATATAGTGAAAGCGCTAACAAAGTTTTTCACCCTAGTAGGCCTTCCAAAATCCAATCTGATAGACGGCCGGCCAAAGGACCAAAATATGACTTTTGACGGCGTTGTTTGTTACAAAGGTCCAACCTAGTGGATTCATACCACCATGGGATGTACATCAACGTATGGGGTGTTGGACTTTCTACATTTTTTATTTTAGGGTAAAAAATGGCCAAAAAAGGTCAAAATTGTCCAAAAATAGGTAAATCAGTCGAAATGCATTCTTTTCTTAAAATAATCAATCATAACATTTCCATTTATCTTCAAAGTATTCATATAACTGATACAAACGGAAGTCATTTCCAATTTATAAATTTTGGAGTCAAATGGCCAAAAAAGTCAAAATTGTCCAAAAATAGGTTAAATCATCAAAATACATTCCTTTCTTAAAATAATCGATCAGAACATGTTCATTTACCTCAATGATCATATTTCAGTGGATAAAATGGAGCCCTTTTCAATTATTTAATTTGGGGATCAAAATGGCCAAAAAAGGTCAACAATTGTCCAAAAAATAGGTTAATCAGTCGAAATATGCATTCCTTCCTTAATATATCTCATGAGACCATGTTCCATTTCACCTTCAAAGGAGTCCTATTTAAATAAATGAGTATAATGGAAGCCATCCGATTTATAACATGTTTGTGGTCAAAATGCCAAAAAAAAATCCAAAATTGTCCAAAGAATAGGTAACTCAGCAAAATACTTCCTTTCTTAAATAAATCGATCAGAACAATGGGTTCATTTCCTTCAAAATGAGCTCATATTTAAGTGGATAAATGGAATCCATTTCAATTTTTAAATTTGGGGGTCAAATGGCCCACAAAAAGGTAAAAATTGTCCCAAAAATAGTATCAGTCGAAATCATTAAGTTTCTTAAATAATTGATTAGAACATGTCCTCCCCTTCAAGGAGTCATATTGAAGTGGATAAAATGGGAAGCCATTCCGATTTAAGATTTGGGAGAATTTGGCCAAAAGGGATACCTCATCCCAATACCGTTCGTTTCACACCATTTCAATGAAACATTTGCCGTTACATCTCAGGAAACATCAATAAGTAGCTTTAAGAGTGCTTGTCATCTATTTTTCATATTTTATAGATCAAAGTGACCAAAATAAGGTCAAAATTGTTCCAAAATTTGTCAAATCACTTACACCCAAAGGTTGGTCATAATAAGTGAATATAAAGCTAGTGGCTTATTGACAGATTGTTGGGTTGAAATGGCAAATCTGAGTTATAAATGCCGTCTTTTCAAAGTCGGTCATATAAGTGGTTTTGTCTTTTCACATCAGGTGAAAAGAGTGCTAGGCTTATTTCACTTTATAGATTTCATGAGTCAAAATGGGAATAAAAAAAATGGGACAAAATTCATCCAAAAACTGAGCAAATCATTAAAATGGTGAATAACGAAACGTACACTTTGTTCTACTCTGATATTGTCTTCTTTTTGCACAGTAGGTCAAAAGAATATGCGTTTACATCCCACGGGATATAATTAAGTAAACTGGTATATAGACTGCCAGCCAGTCATAGAATTTTTGGAGTCGACATGGGACCCAAAATTTTCATTTTGTACCAACAATTGATCAAAATCAACTAAATGGGAAACCATTGATAAACGTTGACTTGTTGTCCATATTTTAATCATTAACCCTGTGAAGTATATGAGCATTTTCTATTGAATATTTAAAAATAGTTGTTAGGTCAGGTTGTTGATTTTTCCTAGATCTCGGATGTTAATTTAAATCAGCTAAACTTTACTTGTTTAATATGAGTTTTTTAAACTCCATCTTAATATTGTACCTATCTTTCTTAGGGCTATGCTTGAATAGCCGCACTTAGATATTGAATAAAAAAAAAATCAATAATCCAAAAAATTTCTTTGACTTATTCGCAATTCTGATGAACACACAGGACCACCCGACTGTTAAAATTAGTTTATACTTGAATTTTTTTGCATATGTCAATTGACATTTCTCCTCTATCATCTGTGTTTCTCAATTTGGAATTGTAAAAATATTTTTTATGTCCACGAGAATTTATATAGGCCTAAACTCACAGCGGTTTGTATAGTTTAGTAATTATATGTTATAACTGTTAAATATCAATGGTCTGAGGGTAGGCTGCTCTGTGTTTAAAATTGGGACCGAGTTTGAATCAATATTACAGCAAAAAATCCATCAAGCTTGTTCCCGTTCTTGGTGGATCACAAACAGGCCCAGTGTCTGTGTTGGATTAAATAATGAAAATAGGCCTAATGAATGCACAAGAGCCCTTTAATTTATTTTTGTTCAACCATTAGGAGAATGACATTTTGGACTATTTAAACCATAACTGAAATTGCCGGCCACTGGAACAGTGCTGTTTCTTTCTTTACTAAATGATCATTCTGACCCGTTGATAAACCTAACAAATTAAAATATTCAACTGCGCTCAAATGCCAAAAGCTTTCATCATAAAAAGCTTATAGTAATCATTCTTCCTCAATGCTTTTCTGGTCATTTTTAGGTAAAAAATGGAAGATGGTACCTTCACAGTGGTTAGGTTATGCCGTCAAAGTGAAGGGTAAGGGGGTGTTTGCCACCCCTAGTTAATTTATGGTGCTTTTTGAAATATTATGCACAGTGTAACTCGAAAACTCTATGTTTATAGAAAATTGCCAATTTTTTATCATTTAGAGAGCTGAAAAACCCCCGTGAAAATAACCCCGATATTCCTAACATTTTTTAGCGCAAAATTGGATTTTCACCTATAGCGTTTTCTGTGGAAAATCCAATTTTCGAGGACGCAATGTTTGCAGACTCGAGGACCTTGATGACGTCATTCTGACGCCATACTAGTATGTTGGTACTTATTTTGTATCAATGGGAAAGAGGAGGACCATAGCTATCCACTGCAAACAAAATAATCACCATCGGGTGCTTATAGAATCGTTCTTAGTATTTTTTTCATTCGTGTATCATAACCACTATGATTAACCGTGACAGGAGGGCATTATATAATTATAACCACTTTTTTGATTTATTTGATTTCTTTGCTCCCTCCAGAAAAGCCCATACACATTACAATGGCCACTCATTTCAACTTTTAATGCACTCTGGTGATGTTAACTATGCTTGTTAACATTTTGACAATAGGGCAATAGACTAATTAACCCATTTGTTGGAAAATTTCCATCAAAATCTGGAATTGGAAGAGCCAATACTCTAATTACTGAGGGATGTAAATTTATTGGATCCCACTAACCTTAAGGACAATTATTGATGCATTACACTTTATCACTCCAAGTTTAGTTGATAGTTTTTTGACCATAATTGACCATAACTCTTGAGATCCTTCCCCTCCAATCTTGATTCATTTTGATCCTCACCCAATGGTGACTCAAAATGGGTAAATTGTAAATACCAGCACTGTATCCACCTAAATATATATTCCAGTTGAGTATTTTGAACAGATCCAATTATGACTGTTTTTTACCATATTTTGGACCCTTTTTGGACATTTTCATCACCCCAAAATATGTTCATATGAAAAGGCTAGACTGTGAATCATTGTCCCTGGGAAGTAAATGAATTATGTCCTTTAAGCTATTTTGAGAAAAGAGATTGTTCTGACTAATGTATTATTTTGGACGAAATTTCACCTGCTTGTTTGGCCATGTTGACCTAATTTTTGTCAATTTTAACTTGTTTGGGCAATTTTGACCCGTATCGCGAGAGCTTGTCCAATTGAATTGAACTACTAATGCGTCCAGTTAATTGACGTAGTGGGGTCTTTATCTTTGGGACGAAACTTTACATATTCCCATTAGGATTGTTGAGAAGGAAGGTATTTTTGATCATTATGCAATTTTTTGGCAATGTGACCGCCAAAATATGCAAATTGAAATGGCTAGCACTCAATCCGCTCATTTGTTGTGGTTTTCCCATTGGGATGTACAAGCACATGTTCTGATGAAACACTTCGAGAAAGAAGGCACTATGATTGATTTAAACTGTTTTGGACTATTTTTGGACCTTTTTGGCCATGTTTGACCCCACAATTTAATAAATTGAATTGCTTCCATTATTATCACCTAAATATACTCCTTTGCAGGTAAATGGACAGTTCCCCGATGGTGAGATTAATGTCAAGAAATGGATCAATTTCGACGATTTACAACCTATTTTTTTGGACAAATTTTGACCTTTTTTGGCCATGTTTTACCCCTCAACTCTATAAATTGGTAATGAACTTCCATATATGTCACTTATTAATTATGACTCATTTGAAGGTAAATGGACGTGTAATGATAGAATATTTGAAAAAGAATGCATTTCGACTGATTTAGCCCATTTTGGACAATTATTGACCTGTTTGTCCATTTTTTACCCTAAAAATTAAAAATTAGAATGGCCCAACACCCCATTCGCTATTGTATGTCCCATGAGGATTCAAATCCCACATGTGTTGGATGTTTTGTAACACCAACGCCGTCAAAACTTTTTCTGAGCAGCTTTTTTTTGCTGTAAATTGCCGCCGTCTATGAATCAAGGATCAATTTCATGTTAGTATTTGTTCCAACAAGTGATGGACCAGTTGGGCATTTCCCAGTACAGTTCTTCATCATACAACCCAGAATCCCAGGGGGCCCTATTAAGGTACCAGACACAGGGAACACAATGGATCAAAAAACCTATTGTTTTGAATTTGGATAGGGATTTGGATAGGTCGTTCATCTCCTGTTATTTTTTGCTACCAGGGAGGCTGTACAAGAGTCATTAGGATTTGGTCCATTTGAGTATGTTGTTTTGTCACAGACTGTACGGGGACCATTGAAACACTGAAAGAAAAGTGTTTGTGTGAAAATGCCTGATGTGAATTGTTATACTAATATGTGTCTCAAGTCAGACACAGTCCGCCAAGAGCCCAGAAATGCCAAACAAAATCGCAAACAGAGCCAGCAAAATGAAAACATGGTATAATACAAGATGCCAGGAACAGAGTATTCAAACCAGGTGACAAAGTTTTTGGCACCTTCTTTCCAATACAGGGCATCCTTTTGCAAGCCAAGTATTCAAGATGGACTCCATATGAGAGTGAGAACAAAGTTGGAACCTTGAATATATGATCAAACAACCATTTAGAACCGGTAAAAATCGACAATTATGTCACAGAAATTGCTCAAAGAGTATATGAAGAGGTGATACCATTAAGCCCTTCGTGTGTAGCATATCCATACTATTGATGAGTGTGCAAATGTTGACATCACAGAGTCATACCTGAAAAAGGAAGCACTGTAAACACACAGAGAATATTATGTGTCAATTGCAAATTCTGACCTCCTTTCCAATTTAGACAAGAACTAGTCCCTCTCCCAAAAAGTCACAAGTGAATTGCAAGAGTTAATTCATGAGTGGGAAACCATTTTCCTGATATCCCCAGTGAGACACAGTTCATAACCCATGACATTGAGTAGGTGACGTCCGAGTGTTTAAGCCACATCCTTATAGGGTGATCCACTCCAGTTGCAACATATCAGAAATGAGGTGATACATGTTTAGACAATGGAATAGTAGAACAGATCAGTAGTGAATGGAGCTCCCCATGTATTCTGGTTCCCAAACCAGATGGTTTCATTCGATTTGTCACAGATTTTCAAAAGTCAACCTCTGTTCCAAAACCCACCGACTCATATCCGATCCCACTATTGATGATTGCATAGATTTGGAAATGCCAAATTTGTTAGGCAAATTTTTGTTGAAGGTGTTGGCAAGTTCCCCTCACTGACGGTGCCAAGAAATTTTCATGCCTTGTACGCCGATGGGCCTATACCAATACCAAAGAATGTCATTTGGTCTCAAAAAATTCGGCCGCAACATTTCAGAAGATTATTGAAACATAGTAGTTGCAGACTTAGAAATTGTGAAGCCTATATGTGGATGATCTCCTTGTTGTACAGCGAAACATGGGAAGAACACATGAGACAAGCTCCATCATCTCAGGCAGTGTTTTTGACTGGTGAATCGGGCGCAAGTGAAATTTGCCATGCAAATGTCCAAACTTAGGGCAGGTTGTAGGCCACGGCAAATTAGTGCCCAATCACTGCAAAGTTGAAGCAATTGGAGAAATTCCCCACACCACATAGCAAGAGAGATCTCATGATATTCTTAGGTAGGTTGGGTATGACAGAAAATACTGTCCAAATTTCTCAGAAATTGCGTGTCCGCTGACCAACCTTCTGAAGAAAAACGCAAAATTTGTGTGGTCAGAGCAATGCCAAAAAGCGTTTGAGAAAACCAAGTCTATTTTGATGAATGCGCCGGTTTTGATTGCGCCAGACTTTCAGAAACAATTCAAGTTGGCAGTTGATGCCAGTGATCTAGGCTGTGGTGGAGTTCTCATGCAAGCAGATGAAAATGATGTAGATTATCCTGTATGTTATTTCTCAAAGAAGTTTGACAAACATCAGAAAAACTACTCAACAATTGAGAAAGAATGTCTTGCACTGCTGCTGTCATTGCAAAATGTTGAAGTGTACTTGAGTACAACAGTGCACCCAGTTCTAGTGTACACGGATCACAATCCGTTGACTTTCATCCACAAGATGAAAAACAGAAATCAGAGACTTGTCAGGTGGAGTTTAACTCTACAAGAATACAATCTGGACATAAGACATATCAAAGGAAAAGAAAATGTCTTGGCTGATGCCTTGTCCAGAGCTGCCTAAATTCTGTTCAGAAATTTAGTATTACAACTTGTAATATAGACTGAAAGCAGCAATGCAAGAACATTATAAGAAGTGTAAAATTTGCACTGTGCACTGTTAAAAATGTTCATTAAAATAACAGCGATTTGACTGGCAGCTGGGACTCACAACAGTTAAAACCACGTTTTTTTACAGTCATTTGCACGTTTCGAGTCCCTTTTTACAGTTATTTGCACGTTTTGAGTCCCGGCTAACAGTCAAAACGCCGTAATTTTAAGATCATTTTTAACAGTGTGTAAACTGTATGTAAAATTTTGATTTTCACGGAGAAGTAGGCCCTCGGTGTATGAAGATGGCGTAAATGAGTTTGCAGGCTCGAAAACGGGTGGAAAATGGCACGGCCGTTGTCTTGAACTGCTGGACAAAATTACTTTCAGGACTGAGAAGATTCCCATGGAATATATTACCTGAGGAGTTTTATGTGAACTTATGCGCTGTCATTTTGGAGTCTTCGCTGTGAGGACATATCATCGTTGAACTGCAACGCTTCTTTTGGACACTAGGTATCAATCTGATAAATTGTGTGTAATTTTACTATATATGTAATGTTGTTTGGACATACCAAATTCTTGAACCAAAACCACTTACAAATTGTAATTACATTAAAATTGTTTTATTATATAAAATTTAGATCACTTGTGCACAAGGCTCATTTATTTGTGTTTGAAAGGTATTTCTGACCTTTGACGCCTACGAGACGTCATAACATAGGCATGTTGGTACCTCTCTTCCGAAGGGGGGGGGGGGGGGGGGGGGGTGTGGTTGCCACCACCCCTATCCATCACTTTGGGATCACCCTGTATCTTACCTACACCCCGGTGGATGTTTGTTTTTGGATGAAAAGGAGCGGAAAATGTCAATTGACAATTACATTCGGTAGACGAGGGTTAATCGTAGATGGGCATGTCAGTATTGCAATCATGAGTTATTACCTTCTTCAATATAGTATGTGAAGGCAATTCCCCCCATGATGATGTATCCTCAACAGGATTTTTGACAGTTGTCTACCTTAAAATTCAAACAACACCAATAAAAATATATGTTTTGCCTTTGTTAACAAATTGAGAAATAACATTTCAGACATACCAGTGCCGGCTCACGAAAGGGGCCAAATTGAGTTTTAAAAAAATATTTTTTTTTGTCGCATTAGATAAGAAAAATAAAAATCAATCGATTATGTCATGCATGACTTTCTGATGCAAGTGAAGTAGGTCTACGTGCCGGGTCTATGTGTATTATGAAGAGTTTCATTGATTAAACACTTAAGTGACCGGGGGGGTCCTAGGGACCCTCAAAATTTGTTTTCGCGCTGGCCGCTTTACGCGTGGGATTTTGCGCCGAATTTTTTTGTAATTGTCTGACTTTTAAATGCGCTTCTTTTCATACAAAAAAAAAATCTGTAAACCGCCAATGGCGGTATGGACGGATTGCTTTTTCTCCCTAGGGTATGTGCAGCTCTGGGGCGTTGAATAATATGGGTGTACATTGTGTATGTATAGTCTATACTTGACGCAAGAAGGTGGAGACCAAAAAAGTCCATAAGCCAGTCTGCCTGCATGGAAGGCACTTGAAGCTAAGTGGACTGTTGGACCCAAATCTCAACAAAACTCCATATCAGGCAGTTAGACAGTCGCCTAGGAGCTTATGAAAGGCATAGGTCTAAACACTTTCAGTCTATAGACTAAAATTATATTGAGTTTGGCTACTCTTAACTCATCTAGAAAAAAAATTGACTTTTGGGGGAAATGTTGACCTTTTTTGACATTTCCCCACCCCCTGTCAGACCCAGGGGAGGACCCTGGGCAGTGTTCGATTTAGAGGGGTTTTACATGCACAAATGCATGTAACATTGGCCTTGTGCATGTAAGATTTTGTCTGTGCATGTACATTTTTGTGCAATTAGCCTATTTCAAGGAAACGTTGTAATTGTGCATGTAACTTTAATTTCCTATCACGGCTACGACCCTGGAGAATGAATTACAGGGTTAGTAGGGCTTGTCCCCTCAGTACAATATACTATGCAGGACGGTCAATTTGAAGCTTGTACCCACCCTCCTCACGGTCGCCAAATATCGACGACGACTCGACGTCTTCGAAGATTCAGGTCATATATTTCGTGCTATAGTGAAGTCCTGGCGTTCTTTTATTTCTTTGGGAAGCTTTACCTATAAGGTTTTTGTAAAGGGGTGAAGCTTTGACGTGTGATTTGTGATTGCTGGAATAAGACGTCGAATCCATTACCGTCGTCGCGTCGATCGAAAACATGTCGAAACGTGCATTTTCCTCACAATCCTCACAAAGCACCATGAAGAATCACCGCCGTCGGGCGGATCACCGACACAGAGAAGTCGGCAGCAGCACTGCACTGTATGAAACTAAGAACAAAATTTGTTGTCTTATTGTTATCAAAATCAATAATTGTTGCGACGCACGGGGAGGGGATCATTACCCCGCTTGTAACAGGTTTGAAGGTGGTACCCCTATAAATGGGTTGTAGTGAAAGAGTAAATGATAATCGTTGGGATAATCCGAGATCTGACTGATCAACGTTAGCTTTATGTCTACCTCACTGTTTTGTACAACTTTACTTAAACAGAATCGATGTGATATCATTGACTTTGCGATCAGATGATTGCCGGAACTAACCATTGGCTGTACGTTACTGACTTTTCATTTATTTCCAAGGATGAAAAAGAACGTGAAATATTTAATCACATGCATAGACTATTAAGTGAAAACAAAACCTGTATGAACTATAGGTTGTAGGCCCACTACATCAGATAAGATGAAGATGAAAAAATAACTAACACAATGCCCGTCTCAAGCAAGAAATTCTAAAACAACCGGTTATAATTTTAAAGTCACTAAGACATACCTTCCATTCAACATCCGCCTTAGTCGGCGGCCAACACAAAGCAAAGGAAACGCAAAAGAGATCACCGGGTGAATGAAACATTCAAACAACACTATGGACCATGGAATAAAGATGAGTCGATTTTGATTGCGTTTTTTGAAAAATGATAAACCTATTCCTATCAGCAAAGATCGGTGGCAATTAGAGACCCATGAAAAATTTTCACCTCCATGTACAAAATCCGACTCGCGAACTGAATGAAAGAACGTAAACAAACCATGGGCCGTAATGGCCGTCATAGTCGACGGGGTTCCCACTTCGATCAGTCAAGGGTTCATCCACGGCCTTTGCGCTGCTATTCTCGTGAGACTTGTCTTCCCGATTTAACTCCTTACTAAAATTTATGAGTATTATTTATTCTTCGTTATTTGGTATTTTTTCGGTTTTTAACTTAATATTTGCGTACACTTGGTGTTATATTTGAGTTAATCGTCACTGATTCTGAACGGCTTGTTGTGAAACGGAGCTTGAGGTTAAAACACTGTCAATCTGAAAGTAATAGGCTTTATGTGTGCCGCGCTCCGACAGCACATTCGTGTTTTGTTTGCCGAATTGATCTGGAAGACCCCTCTTATTGATCGATGTGGTGGTTAGCTTCAATATTATGAGGATGGGGAAGTTTCTGACAGCATTTAATGATTTTTCCGGCTAAATTCAGTGTCAAATGTTGCTTTTCAACCAGAGAAGAGGGTATTTGAAAGAAATATGAATTTTCTGGAATCAAGCTTTGCATACACAATGACGAAAATAACCGCTCGGGGAAAAATAAACGGCTTCGCGGGAAAAGATAATTGAATCACACAACCTTATAGTAGGCCCTCGTAAAGGAAAACAGGACACGTTTCAGCAACATAAAAGGTAAATCTTTGATCATTAGCTCATCATTTTAGGAACCAAGGATTAATCATAGCTACCGTTTTTTTCAGGCGAAAAGTTAACAGCAAATAAAGTAAATTTTATTCAACGTCAGACATCCGATTACACGGAAGATACCCAAGTATGATGGCATATTACCCGTGAACGGCGATACTGTCCCGATTACACTTAGTTTAAAACCCTTTCCAATAAAAATATTATTTATATGATTGCAAATATCTAATGTAAACAAATATTATCAGCATTGTGTGAATATGTTTTGTTTAGTACTATACCTATTCTTCAAGCCTATGGAGAATATTCTTTGCCAAAAAGAAGAATAAACAATTCAATTGAACTATCAGTGACATTAGTGATGTGTGAATCTGCACCATACAATAATACCATACACACCTCCTTACACTACACACACATACACAAGACACACATACATAACTCCTACAAACATACCTGCGCGCCCATGCCACCACCCAATATGCAAAACGCAAAAATCTTTGGATGTCATTTTTCACTCTTGCTCTTGAAAATCACACCAGACACACACAACACACACACACACCTATACTTACACCACACACTCCAACAACCGCTCGCCCCCACACGCACAATGCAAAATCTTTAGATGTAGTTTTCACTCTTGGAAATTGGATTTCACTCTTGGAAATTGACCCCAAGGTGAAATCACTCTTGGAAAAATCCTTAAAAGTTTGTTAACCCACGCCAAAACATGTTACATTGTAGGAGTTAACAATGTTAGTAAAGCAGTAATGTGTACACAAACATAAATTTCAATCGTGGGTATTGTCCACCCAAATGATGATCAAAAATTCAACATTGATCATTTTAGTGTACCGTTCTTATAAACACAGGTCAAAGCGAACAAGCAAACCTGGAACTGTTGGAACAAGGAAACAGGTCTAACCATAGATAGTGTTTTTTAACAGTTAACAAGAGTAAACAAGAGTTGTAGTTAAAACAGGTTTGTATACATATTATCTTTGTTTTTATGTTGATAACAACAAAAATGTATCTGAAAGGAACATTGGATTAAAACAAAATAAATAATAATGTTGCTGCATCTTTGAAACCTGATTGACTTGTTGTTTTTGTTAAGACGTGTGGACTTCAGGATGATAATAATTGTAGTCATGGTCTAGTAATAAATGAACATTGGTGAAAAAGTATGATTGTGAAGAGAGAAGCTTGAAATACATCAAAAGTAATAGGGCAGTGATAACAGTGGTGAGCTTTAAACTATGCAATGGCACGTATGATGAACAGTAGTGAGTTGAAACTATGTAATTTTCAGTATGGTGAAACAGCGGTGAAGCTTCAGATTGGCCAAAATTGACAAAGTGAAGCGTCAACCTTTGGAAATAAATCAAAAGGTGAAGCCTGGGATAAACAAATTTGCAGATATAGTGATTACCGTCGGACTTTGTTTTGTTAAAGCAAGTGAAGTAGTGGTGAAATACTGACGTGATAAATTTTAATTGGCCAGGTGAAGAAAGGTGATCACGTGAGGAGGGTGGGTCAACGCTTCAAATGACGCCTGCATTAAGTTTGGACTACTCTAGCTCATAGTACATGGGGAATGTAATGGATGTTTTGGTTTAGTTTTTTTTTCATATACAATTTGACACATGTTTTTCCAATACCAAAATTTCTGGAGCATCTGAAATCATGGGGTATTTTTTAAAGTGTGTCTTGGGGGTTTTATAAGGGGAAAAATTTGTACAGGGGTTAACATAAAAAGTGTTCAAATTGTTTTAACATTTATACCAGTCTGTTCGGTGCTCATACGGTTCTAACAAAGTTATAGTTTGCCTATTTTACGACCTATTGTTTTAGCACATAGGCTCAAGAACGGTCAAGGTCATTATTTCATAGAATGGTGCGATTTTTGTTGAAAACTGGTTTTAAATCGTTATTGGTAATACAATAAGAAAAGTGTATATAGATTTTGTGGTCACCTTCAAAGGAGACTTTCTAGAGATATGAATAGTGTATCCCCTAGCACCCTGTGGACACGGCCATATTTGCCCTCTTAATATTATCAAAAGTCATTGACAACCGCGACCTTTATATTGCCGGCACTTCTGATACAGTAAGACGAAACAATTTGGCATATTTTTCGACAAACCGATTAATCTGAAAAACTTACCCCAGTGTGCCTTTGAACATTTACCCTTGTAACTCTTGTATATAAACATAGGTGGCAAAACATACCTTTCTGTAATCCTTGAAAGGTTACCTGAACATTGATGTATATTTTAAAACACATTTGCAACTCCTTGTTATATATTTTGCCCCTGTATAACCAGTGTAAAACTTGCCCCTAGAATAATCAAAGAAACATTAAAAAAATTAAACCATGATTTTTGGAATTCCTTCATACCATTTTGATTTAGAAACCTGGATTGACAAGATTGGATCTGTCCCACCCCTGTAAGAAGAGCGGAGGTCCCTGGGGGGGAATGAATGTACATGGTTAGTAGGGGGTTGTCCCTTCCTACAACACATACTTAAGTTTGACTACTCTAGTTCATCTGAAAAAAGTTATGGAAAATGTTTAACCTTTTTGGAAATGTTGACCTTTTTTGAAACCATTTCCCCCACCCCTGTCCGACCCAGGGGAGGACCCCTGGGGGGAATGGATTATCATGGTTAGTAGGGGATTGTGCATTCGAACAATATATACTAAGTTCAGGTACTCTAGCTGATCTGGAAACAAGTTATGGCAAATGGTTTACCTTTTGGTGAAATGTTGACCTTTTTTGACATTTCCCCCACCCCGTCAGACCCAGGAGGAGGGACCGGGGGATTGGATTACAATGCGTTAGTAGGGCTGTGCCACCTACAATAATCTAAGTTTGGGTACTCTAGATCATATTGAAAAAAAGTTATGGCAAAAGTTTACATTTTTGGTGAAATGTTGACCTTTTTGACATTTCCCCACCCCTGTCAGACCAGGGGAGGACACTGGTGGATGGATTACAGGGTTAGTAGGGGCTTGTGCCATCCTAAATCTATCAAGTTGGGTACTTGCGGATCTGGAAAAAAAAATTATGGCAAAATGGTTTACTTTTTGGTGAAATTTTGACCTTTTGCTTTCCCACCACAACTGACAGACCAGGGAGGACCCTGGGGGAAGGGATTACATGGTTAGTAGGGGCGGTGCCCTTCTACAATATATCTACGTTAGTACTCTAGCTTATCTGAAAAAAGTTATGGCAACAATGTTTACCTTTTTGGTGAAATGTTGACCGTTTGGACATTCCCACCCACCTGTCAGACCCAGGGGAGGAGCAATGGGGGAATGGATACAGATAAAGGAGTGTGCCCCCCCTACAATATATATAAGTGTGGGGGTACTCTACCTCATCTTGAAAAAAAGTTACGCAAAATGTTTACCTTTTTGTGTCCAGATACTTACATACATACATACATACATACATTAACATACATACATACATACATAACATACATGAATACTACCTACATACAACATACATACCATATACATACATACATCCAGACTATAATACATAGGACAGACATACATACATACTACATACATACTTACTAAATTAACAGACATACATACATACATACATACGAGAATACATACATACATAGCATACATACATACATAAATACATACAAGCATACATACATAATACATTACATAAATACCTACATACGTATCCAGACATGCCCATTTTCATAGCCGATTTTGCTTACGCAATCCGTCCAAAAATAAATCGACCAAGCCGTTAATGAGTTAATTAGTGAGGGTCCATGGACCCCCCCCCCACCCCCTTGGGACTAAGCGAAGTAGGCTGTGAGAATAAAAATAAGAAACCAAAGCAATTTTTTGCTGATATATTGTTCACACATACATATAAGTAAACAATTAATAGTAACATTAAAAACAATTAACCCTTTATGTGCTGAAAACAACAAATTTCATTGCTAAACTGTTACGGTACAAAGTCTATCGGGAAAATGACATGGATTTGGCAACACCCGGTTGTTAAAGTAACAGGATCTAAAACGGACAGTTTTTGTGTTAAATATATGTTTTGAGTCTTCTAGAGTAGATATAACATAGAATAAGTTTTCAAAAAGTTTGATTGAAGCGCAAGGCTCATTTGAATTTTCCCGTCTTTTTGACCATTTTCGCGTGTTTTGAAAACAATGTTTTGCCCCTAATTTGCAGACCAAATAAACAAAATCAAGTGGTTCTTGGGGGGGGGGGTCCCCCTTGGGAAAAAGGGAGTGAGTGAAACCCCGTGGTCACTTAAGTGTTAATTGTGAAGCGGAAATTTAAAAAAATAGCCACAATATAAAGGACACAGGGATCTCCGTGCCTACAACGTGGGAAATACGGACGCTTTCAGATAATGCATGTTTGCATTTATTAAGTATTATTAGAAAGTTCCTACTTTTCTAATATGTTTTAAAATGAACAGCGTGAAAAGCGCGTTTAATTATTTTACACATTCAAAAGCTTTTTCAAAACTTATTAGAGTAAAATTAGTACATTGTCAAGTTAATTAGATCATAAACGCGTCGTATAATTCCCCCAACTTCTTTTATGTCAACAATATGTTAGTTTTATTGTGTCTTATTCCAAAATTAATATAAACCGGAAAAGATTTAACCACAACGGCAGGTTGTAAATGGATTAATAAAGGTAAATTGTCAACATCATCATTTTCGCTATTGCGCTATAGACATGATAGTATAGGGGAATATGCATGGGTTCTATACCAGTATCAGAAAGACAGGTTTTCGTCGCCAGTCGCTTTGGCTGAGATTGTTGACATCTGCGTTTCTCAATGCTCTTATCATCACTCGTTTGGAATTGAGTCGCCCAAAATTACAACACGAGGGCAGGTTACGGGTTGGCTTGTCCATGAGAATTCTTTTGTAGGAAGATTTGAAGGTGTTTGCTTCTGGCGTGTACTGGTGAGTGTGAGGCATGCTTTGATGGTAGAGAAGTTGAGGAGCTAGTGCATTCTTCAGGCGTGACAGTATCAAGCTCATGTTATCAGGTTGATAATATGCTAAAACTTGTTGGGCCAAAAGAGGGTGTACACCTCGGAGTGGGGGTTGACGCTCTTGAGGTTGGTGCTGGTGTCCCCTGTTGCTCAGATTGTGTTGTTGGGTGGTAGGGGAGGCCCAAGGTCATCGGTTATGTCCAGTAGTACATGCTAGGCTGTCTCTGTTAGCGTGTAGTTTTGGTACATGAGTTGCTCTGGGTGCAGTTAAAGCCCTTGATATATTTGACCATCTTATGAATAGGGTTGTCAATGGGATAATTCGTTGGGTCCTCGAAGTTAAAAAATAATTCAATATTGATTCACAACCATTATAGGACCAATCGCAAAAAAGTATTTTGATGAGCAGGAAAAAAGAGGAAGATGGGCGGGTTGTTGGCCCTTGACTCTTCAATAACGAGGAGGCAAGAGCAGAAGAATCAACATTTCCTTATATTAGTTGAAAATGATACTTGTATCCATTAATTTAGGCTCTATAAGTTTCGCAAGTACATTATTCATCGCAAATCTTATAATGTCAAAATTATTTCTCTTTTTTATACAGTGTTCTTCAATCGTGACCATGACAGCCCATTATCGTTGGTTCTGTGTGCCATGACATATAACCTTCGGTTCATGGAATGGCGGTGGGTATTGCAGTTCTTCAACAAAGACCGACGATTGGGAAGTTCTTAACACGTGCAATGAATCGTTGTCAATCTGGTATCCCGGCATTTCCTGGGCAACATGGAGTTGCAGGGGTCAAAGGGTGACCGGGTGTCAAAGGTGAAAAGGGGGCGATTTGATATCTCGAGGGGCTATAAATATCAAAGGTGACAAGGGTGAACCGGGGACAGGAAGGGGAGAGTGGACCTCTTGGACCACGAGGAAGAGAGGGCCCGCGGGCAACGTTGGCCCTGAGGGTCTTGAGGGCCCTGCGGGCCTGCCAGGAGCTCAAGGAGACAAAGGTGAAATGAAAAAGGAGACATTCACACATTCCAAAGAGGCAGAAGTCGGCGTTCACCGCGGTTAATAGCCAAAGCAAAACCATATCTGCTGATGATGTTCTTGGAAATTGGGATCACATCGTCACTAACAAAGGAAGCGACTTTGATCAGACTACTGGAAAGTTCACATGTCGCGTTCCTGGAACCTATGTGTTCATGTTTAGTTGTGCTAAATTTTCAGGCCTTGCCACTAACACAGGTCCAGTTTATCAGCTAATAAAAAATGGAGAGGTAATAGTAGGGGCCTTCACAGGTACCAGTACTCACTACGACCACGTTTCTAATGGCGCTACCCTAGAGCTTGTTGTCGATGATGAAGTGTGGATTCGCAGTAGTGGGGCAGGTGGAAAAGTTGACAGTAACAACTGGAGGTACACTTCGTTTTCGGGATATCTACTTTACGAAGATTAGCTACTATAACGAACCTGAAACAATGTCAGTGTTGTGATTTGTATTCTAACTGCAGACACGATGTCGTACAGACATTTCCATTACAGGCTGCTTCAAAAATGTTGACACTTGGAACATAGGCATTTTGTTAAAATTTAAGTACGTAAGGGGCTTTTTGGTATGCTCTTAAAGCCAAATAAACAAGCTATTATTTGCCGTTATTTTATTTCAATCCGATATTTAGAACAAAAGATATGCTTCGTCAAATAGGAGAATGCAAAATCGGATTGTTTCGATTTGTATTGGTTACATCATGGAGTAATAATTCCATGGTTACTTCGGTAAGATTGCGGGGAAACATGATTTTGTAACATACTCAATTTGGAAGTTATCGGTTGACTATAATACTGAAAACATTGACAATCCCTTTTAAAGTTCATTATGGTCAATAAAGTGTGAATATTGTCTTGAAGATCAGGGATACTTTGATATGTTTTTTCAAAATTAATCAGTCAATTCACTTTCATTAGCAGACTTAGCCTTATCAAATCTCTCAAAATTACACAGAATGCTAAAAACCATAACTAATCCAAACCAAACAAACAATCATGAAGACGTTGTGAAGACGCTTCGTATTGAGTTCCCAAGGAAACCTATGATTCTGTAGACAGAATAAACAACAAAAGCACGCAAGCAAACAAAAAATAAGCCTACATGGATTAGTCAAGCATCACAGAATTTTAAATAAGAACACTCGTAGAAGGCCCAACAGACCTATGTATAAGTAATTGACCAGAATGGCAAGAACTCAAGCCAACATCTCTCTTGTTAGTGTTAGAAGAGGCGGTGTGGTAGAGCTAACCATGAGCGCTTGGTAAAACACCGAGACAGGAATCTCGAGTCTCCTTTCAACGAGAACGGCAAGATCTATTTGTTTTCCTTTTAAAATGGAAAAAAGATGTGCTCTAAAGTCAAGTGTATTCATGTTGCAGCATGCATTCCAAATGCTTAAGGGCAGAAATCGGACCAAGTTGATTTTGCACTCTCATATTTGGAGAAGCATATCTTTTGTTCTGCGTGTCAGATTGAAATTAAATAAATGGCAAATAAAAGCCTATTTTATTGGCTTGAAAGGAATACCAAACAAAGACACATACATACATTTCTTTTTAACGAAATGCCGTTTGCTTCGAGTGTTAACATTTTTGGGACAGCCTCTAGTTTCTGTTTACCTCAGTCGCCGTCATTAAAATCAAGCTGTTGGCGACTAGAGTACCGTACTTAATATTTGCGTGTAACTTGTACGGTACCCACGATTCACCAATGGAAATCACGACCTAATCAGTAAACTAGTCGCATTCATTTACGTCACGGTAAATAGTACCGAAGGATTTTTGAACTAAACTGTGTCCCAAGAAACTCATTTTTCCTTAAAGGAGTGTGATATACACTTTTACGTATTTACGACAAAGAAAATAACTGTACTTGCTTCGGCCACATCCGCGTTTTGAGCTTACGGTAGAAGAAAACGATATGATGCAATTTTTGTAGTGTAAACTGAAAATGTTACCAGCCAGTGGAATATAAAGGCAATTTGGTCTATTGAGCCAAAACAACTTCCTGATTAGTCCAATACAGTAGATCATCTCAAGCTAAAACCTGGAAATACTCATAACAGCTGAATGTTTTTCAGGATAGTTCTAGGAAATGATAGAAACAACATACAAAAGTCCGAACATCCTCCGGGAGCTCTGCTCCAAATTCAAGTATGGCGTCAAAATGGCTTCCATTTTCCAATTTTATCTAGCTTGCCATCCAAACAAGTTGGAAATATAAACAATAAAGTGTCCAAACATGGTTTTAAGGCACAGGCGACCATGAAGTCATTATTTTGAGAGTTCAAACTTACCAAGTCCCAAATCAAGATGGCTTCCAAACTGGCGCCATTTTCTATTGTCATAAACTTCCTAGGCAAATTTGAAATACAAATTTTGTCTATAACAATGTTTTTTAGGCTAAAGAATCTAATAAAAGCATTTTCTAGAGTGCCCAAAACTAATACATAACCAACAAAGACCACCTTTGTTATCTTAAGGTTTCATACCAGTAAATGCAGGTCCTATTCTTTCCTGTACAATGGGCAGATGAAAACGTCATTTCCTCCTCCCTCATTGGAACATCTCGATCTCAAAGCTACGATTTCTGCTTGAGATCAATCATTATATTTCCTACCTGATCAGTCCTGAAATTAGGGTACTTATCCCCCAATTTTTCGAGTTACTGGACCGTGAAGACTAGCATGCACTGTGCACCCTGGAGGTCAGAGCACTTTTTTCAGTCAGGTGTTCCCTGTAAGAATACGGTTAAATACGTCTGTCAGATCAAAAATAAAGTATCAATGCTTCAATTTTTAATTCCTACAGATTTTATACCTAATATTGATAGCAACCATGATTTGAACCCAGATCTCGCCTTTTCTCTCAGTTTTTAGGGTACACTTAGTCGACGGTCACCAAAAACAAAAACACCTCATTTGCAGTGGGGGCTGGACTTACCTGTTCTCCTGTTATTTACTGGTGTGAAATCTACATGGATGAGAGTTGTTTCTTTTTTCCTGTTTTTGTTTAGTTTTGGTCCCAAAAAACATTTGGTATGGTTATTGAAGAATTGATGTCTCTTAAGCACCTTTTTATGGACCATGAAAATGGAGCAAATTAGCTACTATCTTATGTAGATAGCACTGTATAAGTGCACTTAGAGAATAACACTGATTTTTGTCATTTAAGCGCCCTGGGCGCTTAAATGAGTGAGTGATAACCGCTAAGTGATAAGACTCACCTTGCATTACTAAAAAACACAGAGCTTAAGTGTATCGCCACCAAATTTATGGCCAGTGCATTGACCTTTCTGCCGACATATCTTACGATCCACGTTGACGTTACAATCCTCATGTGATAAATGGCAGGGTTTACGCAAAAATTCATGTGGCAGCAGTGAGAGATGTCAAAGGAAGGTCAATGCACTCTTTGAAGGCCATATATGAAGCTCTGTGAGCATTGACATCCATGGAGAGTCCTCGTATTGAAAATGAAATCTGCCATATCGCCCATCTGCCCGCTTGCCTCCCATCCACTCCCAAACATCCTTTGCCAAAGGAATTCTTCTTAACCTTGCACTGAATCTTTATGCGGAGAGTAGCATAGAAGTTTGGTGGAAGATTAGCCATTTGTCCTATCTGTAACAAAGTATAGTCAAAATTGCAAGTGAGAGACTTTAAACTCATGACAGGCACTGGCTGGGCCATTTGTGGCAATTTGGACTTGGCTAGCACCACCACATGTAATCGGTATACCAAGTCTATTTGTTTTTCTAAATATGGCACTTGCTTTACCTAGCCTAGGCAATACTCAAATCATAAGCTCCCTTTTTTAATTCTGACTTGCAGCAAACATTGTGGCTTTGCAAGAGTTCCATAAGTCCCTCTCCCTACGAATTCTGCAACCTTGTCATGTAGGTTATTCCGTCAAGGCTGCAGAATTCGTAGGGGAGGGGCCATATGGAACGCTATCCAACATTGTGAGCAGGCGGTGGCGGCCAAGCTTCATTCATAGCGCAAATTAACCGAACGAGTCATTGGACGAGCCTGAACAGCAAAACGTTTTTACCGGAAGTTGAAACACCTTCTTTTCCTGCATAAGGTTAACTTTTGTTCTCAAAGGCAACCAATGTTGGTGCAGCTCTGCGACGATTCTGAATACTTTCCATAATTATATAACGAAACATAGATTTTTATAAATCAAATGTTATAAAGTTCTCCACCTTCTGTTTGGAGGTCTACAACTCGCTAATCTCTAGTCAACTTGCGAAGAGAAATGACTTGCAACAGAATTTGTCCTCTACAAAATTTCCCATGATGCAACAAAAACACGCGGGAGACAAGAAAAACATTTCGTCATCTTTTCAGTTCGCTGAAACATGTTTTAAGGAATCCCATCCTGTGCTCGAAGTGTTTTGACATACAATGTACACAAAGTCTATTGTTCATCAACATGTGGCAATCTTGTTCCCTCTATTTAAACAAAGAACCTCTGTACAGTTCTTAGAATGACGATGATAAGACACTGTGCTCCAATTGTAATTTCCATAGTGCTGTGCGGTGCATTTAATGTGCTGTGCACTTTTTATATCCTTAATTTGTATGTTTTGTATTTTAGGTACCGTTGTTTCTTTGAATATTTATTTTATTTTTTATTTCCCTGTATTTTTGGTGTGTTGTACAGCGCATTGATCTACGGGAAATGCGCTTAATAAGTACCTGTATAATAATAATAATAATAATAATAATAATAATTGTTCTCTGACTGTGGGCATATTCTGACATGTTTGTACTCAGGGGGGAAGTCTTCACACACTATTCCATTTAGAACTAGGTCATCAGATAAGTCATCTTATTGCAAACAACACATTGCAGTTTCATATTAATATTTTCCAGTTCTCACTCACTCATAATTTACATGATTAAATTTAACATGATTTAATTAATGTAATACAGAAAAATGATACAATAATCAGGAGTCTGTCACAGTCACAAACGAAGGAATTTGTGTTTAGAATAATTATTATCGGGGATCCCGATAATAATTCAACGGCTGCTGGAAACGGCCTTCCAATGTGAAATAGCCGGGAAATAGCGCCAGTACGTGTCTACGCTCATCCATTAGTCGTTTATTGGTTCAGGCAAGTCAAGTTAGAGGTTATCTTTTCGAGGTGGCACTATTTCATCATGGACGGACATAAACGTAGCATTTTCAGCTCTGCCGTTAAGTCCATCTGGGATCCCAATTCTAATTACAAAATCGCTTATTTTATGATAAATACGCATTTCTTAACATTCTTGTTCGCAGGTATCGTTTCCTAGACAATTATCAACGTAACTGTGCCAAAATATCAAACTTTTGAAAATTGGGGGCGCTCTTCAAAAAATGTTGCCATTATGCTTTAAGAGACGCGAGCTGACACCACTGTATGCCACACAATCCGAGCCAGCAGAAAGGGTGTTCTTTTCTAATTACCTTATGATGTGACATGTGATGTTACTTTGGCAGACACCAATTAACAGAAAACAATAAGAATTTTCAGGTAGTTTCCCCCCGGGGGTCAGTCTTCATAGACATGGGGGTATCATCCGTGTCCAAGAATTCACGTAAAAAGGGTAGTTTTTTTCAGGATCAGGCAAGTTACGTAAGTAACGTGAAAAGGGTCTCAAAATCACCAAAAATCAAGAAAAAGGGTTATATTTTCTAAATGAGGACTTACGCATTTAGGGTCCATATTCATTTCAGCATTAAAAAAAAAATTAAAAGTGTTCCGGAAGTCTGTATTGCCTGTGCAGGCAAAAACCTGTGCTTTCAAATCCCTAAATTTCCAAATTTTCCGCACTACGCGCGGTAAAGAAACCATACACATGATTTTTAGTACAGGCCTATTGGTTTGAGATTGAGAAATGACGACTCCTTTTGTGATTGCCTGATTATGTCGCTATACCAAAATTGTTCTATATCACTTACCCATGAAACGGACAATGTTTTTGCAATTAAAACTCATAATTTCTTTAAATGTCAGTCAATTCTAGGTGTATAATTTTCTTAAACTTTTGGGACATAATTTGGGTGCATAATTGCGCGGATTCGGCAATTTTCAGGGAAAATGCCGATTTATCGCTGCGCTGCAAATGCGGAAATAAGTGCCAAAAATAACGTTCGCTATATGCGAATTCGCCCGGATCCTATGGACCCATAGAACCCATAGAAAGTGTCTTGAAAACTAAATATCCTGAGGTTTCCGCGACCCACCCCGTGCTGCTTACGAACTCTCCATAAACACCTTTAATTTTACGATTAGTTCAAATAAATCCTTACATGCATGAACTATATTTTATTGTTTATACCGTCGATCATTGGCCTATATGCATTTTAAAGTTAACCACTTACAAATATCAAATTGTTTTTTATCAAATTTGCATCAGAAATTGTGTTTCGGAAAGCAAACATTGCTTGGTATGGGTTCCGCGTTTTGCGCGCGAGAGAGAGCGGCACCCCCTCCTGCGCCACTTACAATATGAATTCTCTGCATGTGACACTTTAACCCATCAAGTCTGTTTTACTTTTAATAAGCCCATTTATCATACCTATATTGTACTATAGTGAATCACTTACAAATTTCAAATTATTTGTATAAAATTTGCATGAAAATGTGCATGTAGCGCAATGGCCGCTCAGCAGCCATATCGTCGACTTTTATCGACTAGTCGTGCCGCCATCCCGAGAATTGTTGGATACGCCCCTGGATCAAAAGCTTCAAAATGCATTTTCCCTTTTAAATACCTTTCCTCGGATATATCCTGGCTGAAAAATTAACTTTCCCCAGATATTTTCTGAATTACACCAAGATCAGACAAGCCTCTGGTGTGCAAAAAATACACTGAAGAATATGGTTTTGGGGTTTTTACGTATAAAGGGGTAATAATTGCCTAAATTACCTGCTTAGGGGTAGGCAGAAATACAAATACTTGCTTTACTTAGGGTATGCAAAATTGCGCTACTGATACTTGTTTAGGGGCGCATATTCCATCAAGTAGGCCTACTTGTTTAGGATAGCTAATTGCGCTGCTGATACGTGTTAAGGGTTGAAAATTCAAGCCTCGAAAATACGTATTTAGGGTGCTTTTTGTGATTGCTTGGACACGGATGATACCCCCTTGTCATTGAGAAGTGCCCCCCCCGGAGTTTCCCTAACCAGATCCATCTGCCACACTTTTTTTCTGAAACACTTATGAATTCGGAAACCCTTCACGGAATAAAGCACAGGTTTATACCGTTAAGGTTTCCGAATTCATAAGTGTGTCAGATCTGAAAAAAGTGTGTCAGATGGGTCAGGTTACAGAAACTCACGAATTTTCAAACTACGTCCAAATGAGGATCGAGCAATTCAGTTATGTGCAGTTACCTTCAAGGCCAACCCTAATAGTCCAGGGCCCAAATTCATAAACCTTGCTAGTTTAGCTGGCAACTAAGGCCTGGTAAGATTCTAAAATCCCTAGTATGCAACTACAGAGTTAACAACTAATTGAAATTCATAAAACCTTACTAAGAACCTTGCTTACTAGTTACATAGTAGGAGAATCTAGTTGCCAACTAACTCAATCTTTTGTCTACAGAATTGGGTGCTTTCGGGTGGAATGGCCTTGGCTGCAGTGTGGGGAATGTAAATTCAATACATTAAATGACTACCCTTTTGTATTTGAGTGTGTTCATCTCAGAGCATTAACATGCTTTGATCACCTGTGAACCATGATCAAAATGATGCCAATATAATTGTAGTAGCTTCCGTATATAGGCCTGTACACATGAGCAAACCTATATCGAGAGTTGAGAGTTGAAAGAAATATTAAAGAATTTCTTTAATTCTGCTGTAATACTGCTTTTGAGAAATGTGATGTTTAATATTTTCTACTAAGCAAATCTATTCGTTACTCAAAATGTAAACATCTCATAAAGCTCATATATGGTACTATAAGCAAACATTATATAAACTTTAGTAAACAAAGAACAATTTTAATTATGAACAGCAGAATTAAAGAAATTCTTTAATATTTCTTTCAGTAAGGTTTGATAAATTATTTTCATTTCAAATATATAAGCATTATTTTGGGGCCTGTATTTACACAATTTCCTCCTTCCCCTTTTCACTGATGCTATTACGGCATTATGTTAGTGCAAATGAAAATTGAAGACAAACTTTACTCACATTTTTTTATCAAATGATAATATACATTGTTTTAATTTAAATTTCACATAACTATAAATCAATAATTTGTAACAATAAACTTCAGTGTTAATTGTCTTGTAAAATATTTACAGAAATAATAATAATAATAATATTGTTTTCTTCACTGATTTAGTTGCCAACTAGTGAGTTAGAGTTGCTCTGGATCAACTCTAAATTTAGCAAGATTCTTAGAATGCAACTAGCACTAGTAAGGCTTTATGAATTTCAACTAGTAATCAACTAGGCTTAGTTGGCAACTAAGTCCCATTTTAGTTGCCAACTAGGCTTAGTAAGGTTTTATGAATTTGGGCCCAGGAGCCATCAATCCGTATCTCGCTTAAAAAAGGTTTGACCTTACAGCCTCTGCTCTAAAATGTTTGACCCCATACATGCATAGTGTAAATGTTGGGGGGTATGAAAAGTGATGTTGGATTAAATAAGCCTCTTGCGAAAAAATAAAAATCCAAGATGGCGTCCAAAATGGCCGCTTTTTTACCTAAAAAACATGTTTTTATGTATAATGTTTTTATGTATAACTTTGATTACAACCTCCAAAAATAGTGCCGTTTACGTCATTTAAAAGCCAATCAAATTTTCTACAAGATGATACCAATTTAGGTATAGTTTAAGGATGCTAAGGGTACAAAATTAGGTTAAAAACGTGTTTTTTAGCATTTTTTTGAAAAAAGGACTTTTTTATATTTATATTTTCCTCAATATGGTTAAAACCATTATACCAACGCATTTGATATTTTCCACAAATTTGACCTGATATCATACGCAGATGGCATAAAAATATCAGAAGCATTCGATATACCAAAAGCAAGTTATTACGTAACAAAGTTCATGAAGAGGTTATTTGAGATTTAGGCTTTTTAAGTGCACTCAATAAAACCTATACAGAGTAACTCCTTGAACAAAGCTAGAGATTTGAAAATGATATTACATGACATTGTGCAGAGGTGAATGAATGAATGAATGAATCAATCTATCAATCTATCAATCAATCAATCAATCAATCAATCTCCCAAACAACCCAAGCGTGCAGAAAACACCTTATGAAAATCTAAAATGTCCAGGCAAACCAGACATGTTGTATTTTGTTCCCTGCATGGTTGGAAAAGTGGGGTGGGGGGGGGTCCATCCAACATGATCCATCCCATGAAATGCACCTTTAAACTGTTTAAGAAATATATAGCTGTGCAGTACAGGTGGTCACTAAAAAGACCAATTCTCAGCCTTTTGGGGGGCACACGCACCTAGAAAGCCCCATCTCCAACTTGTGCATGTTTCTGGGCACCTGGCATATAAAATCTTTCACAGCACTTTGATGCTTCCGTGTATACAAAAATACATAGATCACTTTTCCATTAATAAAAAAAAAATCCCCAAAATGGCCGAAATTATCCCTTCATATAGTACGACATCCCTCGGCTCAGTGCGCCGAGCAGTACAATTATTGCATCAAATGCGTAAAAGCTATCCTGACCCTATTTAAAAGACTGCCATTTATGATAAACGACTGGTAGTTTTTTAAAGCAATTATTTCTTCCAGTTTGATATACATATCAATATTATGGAGAAAAGTATTAAATCTAGGAGTGTATTTTTCAATTTACACTTATATAAGAATTGCTTGGCTAGCAATATGACATATTGCAAGTGGAGGATTACATATTTAAAAACAATAAAAAATATACTGTAACTAATGTCACATTGAGTTTTTCTCTTATCCACGACAACACCTGTATCCAAAAGGATTGGACGATCCAGCAATGAAAAAATAGGTGCTCAAGAGTCTCGATATCATCACCACAAAGTCTATAGCGCCAATTTTAAACAAAAAATAAATTTGTAGCAATAATTCTGTGGAGAAATTTGAAATGAACGTTCGTAGTTTGTGAGTCTAGTGCGGATCTACAGGGTAAGTAAAAGGAGTTGGAGGAGTGGCGGTAGTCAGTCTTCAACATCGTGAAATTCAGCTGCCCTCGGAGAAATACTATAGAAATCATTAGTTTCTACATACTGTGACGGCTTGTGATACTTAGTCTTCCATAGATCTAAAAAAATGCTGCGTATGATACAGTCTGGCACGAGGTATCTATCTCAAGCTACTCAAAGCCTTCACTGAGTCAGGCTTGTCAAGTTCATAATGCTGCTCATCCAAGACAGACCTTTTGTCCTGGAGACATCAAATGGTAATGCAGTAGAAAGCGCATAACTTGGACTGGTGTCCCAAAAGTTCTGTCATGGCATCGGCGCGTAAGCCAGGCACAGGTGGTTCGAGGGGGGCATTTTCCCGGTAGGTGTAACAAATGTCACGATCATAAGCACAATTTCCGGTCTCAGGAAAACAGAATCCACAACAAAGCGGCTGATATAACACAAATATCCGTGGTTTATTTCCCGATTTCCCTAAAGATTTTTTTCAGAGGGGGAAATCTGCCCCCCTTTTTGCCCACCTGGCTACGCCACTGCCTGGCATCCAGTCTTTTTAACATTTACATCTCATAAATCCAAAGGGAGATTGTTAGCAGATTCATACGCAGATGGATAGGGCACTTGATGAAATTGCTGATTCTTCTGAGGCCCTTAGAAATGTGTTGCAGTAAGAAGCCTAATCAACGGTAAGCCAATTCATCCCGATGACACTTGAAAAATCAGCAACTCCAAGACCGTCAGCTCTATTTTTCACCTTGCAAATCAATGCGCAAAAACAAATACTGAACACACTCTAGCTGGAGATCAACTGTAACACGACTATCACACCGAAGTACCTTGCTGTCATAATGGACAGCAGGCTTAACTTCATCAACACACCAAGCCAGTCGCTACCAAGACGTAGTCTCGTGCCAATCTCCTCAGAAGGTCGCAGAACTGGATGGGTGCATCTTTTCACACTTTCCATACGGTCCATTCTACGATAAAGTGTTCAAAAGTCGTTTTAGTGTCGCTAACAGTCATGCACAGTTTTAAAAGCTTGTTTTTGGCCTTAAGAATGAATGTTTATGAATTATATTTATACTTAGGAGTTATGTTTTAAAAATGATCCGGACTAGACGTTGTAACCGGATGAGAAAGTATCAAGCAATAGGATAACGATGCATAATTCTTGCTTTTCGCCGTGTCGCCAGCCCAAATACGTTCTTTAAAAGTGCCTCCATGCTCGTTACAAAAGAGCACATATCACAGATTGCATTGCATGTTTATCGCCTCTATTATGCATAAATTGGTTAAGTTTAAAACATGAAATATTGGATTATTAACGTTTCGCAATAGTTCTCTGAGAGCATGTCGCCATATTGTAGACAGATACGTTACGATAATTCAAATGGATACAAAAATTGCCTAAAAAATAACTGAATACCTATGTTCCAATAAGTGATAAATCGAGAAGATGTCAAGTTATATTGTACATGTTTTGCATAAAAATCTGATTTCCAAGCGTAACAATTCCAGCCCTAGTAATGAAAGAAATCTCTCCTTTTACGTTAATACCGCGACAGATACGTTACGTCCATCCTGCTACGCTCTTGCATATGGCGTGATACATTAAAGTCGAAATACCACACCATGCTTTAGTATGAAGGTAATACTGTGCTAAACGTATTAGAGACTAAGTCGGTGAAGCACGTACTTTCATCAAGAACCCAGCCACGACTAAGAAAACGGCCCGACAGATACGGTACGACAGATAGATACGTTAATAAGTGTTCACGTTAGGAAATACTAAAAATAGGGTTATTTTTAGATCCAACCCATCATGTCAGTGTTCGAGAATTAAAGTTTACGATTTTAATTGCTTTCAGGAATTCATAATGTTAGATTTCGTCATTTTGGAGACCAAACTTGAACACTTTAACGAAATGGACATACATCAACTGTTGTTTCGGCATACTGAACTGAATACCCACTGCACAAATATAGAGTCACAGTGTACCCTCAATTAAGATTGATGTTAGTTTGAATGATGCAATGAACGTAGTGCCGCATTGTGGCGACGCCTGTGAATTTTACAATTCTGTCGGCATAGGTCCTCTAAACTTTAGGGGAATTTCAGATGATCAAGATCACCAAGAAGTGTGACGAACCTGTTTAGCTTAATGCCCCCACCTCACTTGCGACCCAATCCATGACACTGGCAGTCGAAGTATCCCTATCGATCACCCTGGATCGATGACATGTGGTCTGAGCAATGGTTCTCCTCTAAACCTTGAACCTAAGCAGTTTGTGGACAGCCCAAGAAAGCCCAAGGACTGCGACTTTGATAGGAAGTCATCTGGTCAAGCTCAACAGAGACTCAGAGATGGAATTTGGCCGTACAAAGCACTTCCTTCAAATTGCGATTATTTAGCCACAATCCATACCACATCATAGATGACTGGGAGGTCTACAATCTCCAGGTGGAATCAAACCTTAATCAACCTGGTGATTAAACTCAGCTTGTAAAGACGGACCTTCCACTGAGATTTTGGACTTAAACGAAAGGACGAGCTATATGTATATTACAACATATTTAAACGCAGAATGGTAAAAATGTAAATATGGTAGTGATACCTGATCCTAATAGACTTCCTGGATAGCTTTATTAACATAATATACATGCTGACTTTCCTAAACTTATGGGGGCAGCCATTCCTAAATCACTTGAGTACCGACACATAGCAGACAACGGCATCATTCACAGTTTCCACACTTCATATCACGGTTTAAGGAATGGGATGGGTTTTAGCACTCTGCCTCAAACTAAAAGGGTATGGGGACATGTGCAAAATTAGAAACATACATCTCATTCACGAACCCGAACACTTTGCTCAAAACCTATGATTGTAGCAGTTACAAAGAAACATCTTGGTTTCTTTATGGATACACCTGAATACACCTCATGTACAGTAACTGCTTTAGTCAAACTTGCAACCATCACTGCACGATATTATAACGATGTCAATGATGATGATGAGATTGTGCCAACTAAATGACATCAGGTTGTAAGATGCTGCACCAGATGACTGTGAAAAAACTTTGTTATTTTTTTTTTTTTTTTAATTTTGTATTTTGATACCATAATAAGATGAACAAGTTTTTAAGAGCCAGCTTGGTTTGTGGCTACTTAGAGTTTTGGACACTCTAATAAGCGTCTATTATAGATTCTCTTTGCCTTAAAAAATATGTTTTGATCTTAATTTGTACTTCTAACGTGCCGACTTATCACTCAGTTATGGTACACTAGAAAAAATGGACGCCATCTTGTTTCAGGATATTTTGTTAGGTTTTTAAGTCTAAAAATAAGGATATTATTAATTCCCTGTGCCTTACAACATATATATAGACCCTTTGTTTGTATTTCCAACTGTCCTGGTTGGAAAGTTATGAGAAAATCCGAAAATGGCGGCCATTTTGGACGCCATCTTGGATTTTTGAGAGAGCTCCAGGGGGATTTTTTGGGGACGTTTAGTATGTTATTCTACTCATATTCCTGGACCTATCCTGAAAAATCACTTGTTATCAGCTATTGTTCCAGGTTAAAAACTAATGCTCTTAGCCTAGATGTAATTATTTGTCTATCCGCCCATTTTTGCTCAAGCGATCCCAACAGCGGGGCCCAACAAACAAAAGCAGCCCATCTGGGACTTTCCGCCCTCCCCTGAATTTTGTGGGTCCTAATTTGGGTGAGTAGGCCCTCTTGTGTATTAGCAAAACATACGGTATGTGTTCATACGTCATCACTGTTGACAGTCCAGGTATTGCCATGGGATCAAGGAAAAAATTGTTAATTTTGATTACATCTTCGCAGAAGTAAACCCTTTTTCCACTATAAATAATAGTAATATTAATAATATCATTTATTGCGTATGGCAATTGTAAATGTTAAAATGTCCACTCAATTTATTTTCTGAATAATCATTGATCAAGGGACAATACACTATTACTCCCTGGGGATCAAGAGAAGATCATTGCATAAAGGACTTTTTTGTGGGGGTTACGCATATCGTCGAAGTAACTGAATTTCTGCTGCAGTTAATATTGTTCTAATTAATACCTTTTACATACTCTGGGGGATGTCAAGTGCAAAGTTGCACATTTGATTGAAACATGATAAAATTGTCATCAACAATTTCTTTTTAAAAAAAGTGACCATAGGTAATACATCATGCAGGCACTGACTCGAGCAATAATAGCACTGTTTGATATCCATAATCCGCCGGTCTCAGAGGATAAAGCACTACAAATGATTTTTCAACTGTGGTAATAACAATGGCTCTGTACTTTCAGATAAAAGGGATTTCAGGTGCTCATCACCATATTAAGATTGAGCTATTTATTTTTTTTTCAGACGCAAGCACAAATACGCGTCCTCTTCTCACGAATAAATAATCTAGGCTCTAATTCTTACTGTGCGTTCAATTAACTTTGCCAATATAGATTTGCATCATTTTTCCTAAAAGGAAACAAAGATGACCAAAATCATCATGAACGAAAGTTGTTTGGCAGACTGTGACCTAACATCTTGGTGCAGAAACAAAACTTAACTTAACAGTAACTTGCCTGCCGCGAACCCCTTTCTTTTCATTTAACGTTTTGTTAGCATAGGTCGCTAGCCCCCTTCTTTTGTATTTTTTCTAAATACTGGTGGTAAATTAAATAGAAATGCTGTCCCGCAATAAGTTTTGGATCTTGGTTCTGCACAAAATGTTAGGTCACGCTACCAAGCAACATATCCCCCGTGATTTTGTTCACATGGTTTTCTACTTTTTCAGTAGAAGATGAAATATCAGTCAAAAAATTTTGAACTCACAGTAGAACTTCAAGTTTATTTTTTTAATCGCGAAACGAGGCCAGCTCAATCCAAATAGACATTTCATATACAAGTCCCAAGTATACAAAAAATAGTTGCCATTTATTCCGTCCTGCGCTACTGCATAACATCATACAGTGCATGACGAATCAAAAGCAATACCTCATTTGCGTTCTTTACTTGAGACTTCTAATGTGAACGTATACCTAAAAAACTGGGCTGGGATAATTAGTCTATAAACGCCTGACATCTAGTCAACGGCATGGACAGTAAAAAGGCTCTGCAGTTTCCAACGAACAAGGGGACTCTGAAGAGCTTTGTTCCGCTGAATACAGGTGATTAACTTGTCAATACATCGCAATATTTGCTTGAGTCAATGTAGCATAGTGCTGTGCCTTGATCACTATCTTCCAGAAACAGAAATTGAGATGGCACTTTATTTATTTTTCATGAATGTGCAACCTTCACACTTGCCCATACCAGAAATGGTAATATAAAATTTATCATTATTTATAGTGGAAACATGGTTGCTTCTGCGAAGTATGTAACCAAATGACATTTTTTTTTCCTTTGATCCATTGCCATATGCTTGATGGACTCAAGCAATAGTGGCGTTATTTAAAAGTAAATCCCTGGATTCAGCGGCTCAAAGCACGTCAGGTTCCCCTTTGTTTATTTTGGAACTGCAGAGCCAGTTACTGTCCATGCACCTGAAAAGATTTCAGGCGTGATCACTCGTTATCCCCGCGCAGTTTAGGGTAGACGTTTCACATAAAGTCCCCAAGTACGCAAATGAGGTATGCCATTGATGCGCGGCATGCTCTGTATTATGTTGTTAAATGTGCATTCCCGTGATTCCAGCACTTTCTTTTATTCATTGTTCACCTAGATATCCGGAGAAAGCTTATTCACAATATTTTTAGCTGCTCCCGACTTTGCGGTTTTTTTTGTTATGAGCAAATGTTCGTTTACCCGCGGTCCCATAGGCCACTGTGCTATAATTTCTGTCCGTTTACGGACAGAAAATACAAAATTGGGAATTTCTTACAGACACGACCGATTTTGCACGTAAGATTTAGCACACACGGATTACTAATGTTAACGGTTCAGATGACATGAAAACCTCAACTGTTTTTGAGGTAAGTCGGGGGAACGAGGCTGTGGATCACGAAATGCCCCTTTAAGTAGCGCAGGACGGAATCAATGGCAATACCTCATTTGTATACTTGTTACAACCGGACAATGGTTACTTCTACACCGGTCATAAAGTTATGACCGGTGTAGAAGTAACCGTTGTCCGGCGTACTCGTAGTCCGGGAACAATGGTGAACAATAGGGCAATCGATTCAGTTGACTGTTACGCAACATTAGTTTCACGCTTTATTCCGTTATCGTCTATGGAGCCCCGGACTATGGCTCCTATCGGACTATATCTGCTTTCACACCGGTACTAGTAAAGTACGTGTGGACGCGTTCTATCGGAACTAACGGTAGCATTTTCGTCTATTCTGAAGTAAAGCACGGAAAGCAGTGACGTTAGTAGAAGGCAAGGGAGAAAAAAGGGGAAAGGAAAAGGGAGGAAAGAGTAAAGAGAAGAGGAGAGCCAGGGAGAAGCCGATGTTTGATGTTATGATTTACAGCATGCAGAGGCTGAAACCGTCTCATTTTGCGACTCAAAGAAATAAGTCAGCCGGTAAGCGAAGCGAGTACATTAAACGTTTCCCAAATCCTACATTATTGTTTCCAAAATCCTGGATACGCCACTGATTCGGGGGAAAATTAATCTTTGCCGGTCAGCTGAAAGGGAGAAATCTACAGGTCCTTGCCCACACTTGACTAGAGGTCTAGTAACGCGTTAAACGCCCCTGATGGAAAGCCAGCTCGGCATTTTGCATGTTTCGAATGTACAACCAAAACAGGCTTCTTCTTACCTCGTCCTCTTCGAGCAAGGTTAAGCCTGTTAATTTTCAGATTTTTGTGTTGAAATCACTTTAAGGATTATCCCTAATATCCCAAGTTACTTGGACCACATGGTTTTAAAAAAGTTACACCTTTGGATCATGCCATTTTGTAATTAAGGTGTTAAAACAACATCACAGACGAACTTGATAATTAATTTGGTCTTTCGTTTGTTTTTACTTCAAACTTTGTAAGGTTTTGTTTAATATTATAGCTTTGAATGAACATTATTCTAAGGAACCCAACAAATATTAGAAAATATTTCTACAGAAATAGTTCTGTCACAACACAAGTTGTTAGCAATTTTAATGCAAAATTATCCATCGTGAGACCAAAAGAATGCTCCAAAGTGGTTTTTTAATTCCTAGCAGGTCAGAAATTAAAAAAAAAACACGCTGAGCTATCTACCTTTATATTGATCTCCTAAAACGTGTGCATGAAAGTTAAACGTAAATCACTTAAATGTAGCTTCACACTTCAACCAAAATTGAAATAGAAAAACATGGACACTTTTTCATCACGGACGGTCATTGCATTAGTTTTGTATTGTTGTCACAAAAGTTCATTTTCACCAAAATGATTGATTTTGCCATACGTAACCATTTAAATGGTCCAAGTGTGAGAGTTTTTCAACGTGTTTCGGTTCCTGTTGTCATGAATAAAACAGATTAAGAACGATTTTTTGCATATGTTTCTTTCAATTTAATCATTATTCTAGACTACTTCTTTGGGTGAAAGCTTATAACTCCGATGCCAGTGCCCATTGACCACTTACGATCAGCTAGTACCGTAATAAGCTTATCGGACTTAATTAGGTCGGATCTAAGGTCTCGACCGTGTGGACACGAACTTTGTTATTGTCCAGACGTTAAAGCTTTTTGAATTGTTTTCACCCGCCCGAATTAGATTGAGCTACAGCCTCATTCACGCAGAAAATAAAACTCCAAATTTTCCGGGAGTTCAATAACTTTGATCGTATATATTTCATCATTTATTCAAATAGGAAACGAAGATGACAAAAATCATGAAAGAAATCTTGATTGGCAAGCTATAACCTTACATATTGGTGCAGAACGAACACCCATAACTTAATCGTATTAATATAGGACCTCTTTTTTCTATTCAATTAAAAGTTTGTTCGGCACCGGTTACCTTCTTTCACAAAGGTGGATGATTTTCATTTCTGCTATAACCAAAAAATTGCAAAGAAATGGGTGACGCGGCAGGTTATGGGTGGATCTGCGCAAAGTGCAGGATTTTGGTCTCAGTTTGCCAAACGATTTTTTTTCTCATGAGCATACGAGACCTTCGTTTCCCTTTCGAATAAATGATGAAATTATAGGGTCAAAGGAAAATTGAACCCAGTAGAACTCTAACTTTATTTATCGTGAAAGAGGATAGGTAATTTGTGGTTCCACGTCATGAAAATTAGCTTAATCTAAATTGGGGTGATGGTATAAAACCTGCCAAACATTTTCCAGTTGTATGAATAAACACAAGGCGCTGCAGTTCCAAGTGAAAAGGGAACATGTGAAGTGTTTGGTCTTCTTCTCACATCCGTAGGCGGATTTACTTATACATAGCCCCATTATTTGCTGGAGTCAATGAACATGGTGTACATCCCATATTCACTGATATTCAGGGCATAATTGAGATGACAATTTAATTCATTTTCTCGCAGAAGGTGTCACATACTAGACGGAGAACCACACGTAGATATGATTCTATAATTTAGAAAATTATTTCGGAAAATTATGTACTTCCCAGGGGTGCGCCCACTAGGTCCTTATCCAGTAGGAACGCCAACGCACGCATATGCCGTTAAAGGGTCCATTTTTAGGTTCGAACTTTGTGAGAGGCGGCATGAAGCCACTCGTGGTACGAGGAACGATATCTTTTCGCGCGGTTTTCATTAGCAAATTTTAATTGATTACTTATTAACCCATGAGAGGACCAATTATTCCCACCGACTGCAGAATAAGTCTTATATATTTAGTTTCGTTTAATAAATGATACAATTTTTCAATCGGCTTTCTCCACAGTCGATATTAAGGCAAATTTAGATCATGACCATGCTGTCGCATTGCCATCACATTGTGCAATTTTTTACATTTTTCAAGTACCTGCCAATGTGCATCTTATCAAAATTAATGACTCTTTTTTTAGCATGAATGGAATAGCATTATTGTTATTAATATTTCATCTTCTGATCGGATTTATCGATGGTAATAACCGCACTGTTATCATTGCAGGTTTGAAACCACGTTGGTCAAATGATACCGTTGGGGGTCAGATAGATGACAATAGATCAACTCTACTACCTAAAAGTTTGATCTAGACGCTACCTTCATTGCTACCCTTGACTGGAATTGTGGCACTTTAGGCGACCCTGGGTCACGTAGTGACCCCCTGATGAATTCAGCAACTTGTATCGGAATACACTGCATAATTCTGGCAGTTTATGCCGTACAAGTCTGATGAATTCATCAGTGTCACTAGTGACCAAGGTCGGCCTAATTGTCAACAAGCCCTATATAGCTCAGTTAGCAAGCGCGCTATTCAAGTAATGCGGAGTGTACGGGTTCAAGTCCAGCCAACGGCATAATTTTTTTTCCAACGCCTCTGTTCGCTGGCCATCTCCAGGCAAAGTTAAATATTCTGTTTATACTCTGATATACGTCTACCCTTTCCTTTCAATCATTATCATTGGTTCTTCTTTTGTTCAAAAACTGTCCATTATAGTTTCGAAAGCGGTCAGAGACCGTTATCTAAACTTATGATTTCATCACCCGTTATTTTTTCCGAAAGTGGGCTCTGGACACCTCGTAGAAAATAACGGTCTGATGAATGTTCATGGTTGAACAATAAAAGACAATTGAACAAAAGTGAAAATTCTAGAAACACCTCGCGGCCTCAATGGTACAAATGAAAGAAATCAACAATAGTGAAAGAACTCAAATATAAAGCAATTGTGAACACGATTTCATCTACTTGTTAGCTATCTGTCGATTACGATTCATCCAAAGTGGTTACTCGAAGTTTGCAAATTTCTGCTTCACCGTTTAAAGGACATCGAAACATTTTGCCCCTTTTATGTTGAAATAAAGAAAATGAAAGAAACATGTGACTCAATACAAGCTAATTGTGATTGTCCGGATTACCATCTGCCGGTTAGATAATACATGTATATCGACAACGACTCAGCCAAGATAGTGTCAAATTCATGGATCTCTTCATGTGACTCAATAACAAAAGCTAATTGTGATTGGTCGATTACCATCTGCTGGTTAGATAAACATTTATATTCGGAACAACGAATCAGCGCAAGATAGGTGATCAAAGTCATGGATATCTTCAGGTGACTCAATACAAAAGCTAATTGTTGTCGAATTACCATCTGCTGGTTAAATAATACATGTATTCGACAACGAATCAGGCAAGATAGTGATTCAAAGTCAGAACGCTTCATGTGACTCAATACAAAAGTTTATTGTGATTGTCGGATAACCATCTTCTGTTTAGCTAATACAATGTATATCGACAACGAAAAAGCCAAGCTATTGGTCCTGTTCATTACTGTAGATTTCCGGTTTTTATTAAT